>JABXJD010001526.1:0-84064 GCA_013375575.1 Percina caprodes | reverse complement strand
CAATTATAAATCATATTTACAAAACAGCTACATTACACTGTTAAAGTGACACAAATTACTGGTCCTGGTTCACACAGAGACGGAGGTAAAACATGTCGAGCTCTAATGCTTCACACTAAAGTACACACATTCACTCCAGGTGTCGCTCTCTCTGCATCTTTGATGCGTTCTTCTTTGTTTCAGAGGAATCTGAAAATCTTGCTTGAGACTCTGAAAAACAGAAAGAAAACCTCACTACCATGCCGTGATCAGTGAGTACATGTTGTAGATACAAACAGTACTACTAACCTGCACATAGGCAGCAGTTTCTGTTGTTCATCATACACACTAAGAAAGCCAGTAAAACACTCAGGATGGTGGTGAATGTCAAAGTTCCACTCAAGAAATACACCCAGGCAACGTCATCTGTAGAGACAGACATCAGGAGACATTACAGAGCAGCTTTTATATCACTCTGTGTTTAGACGAGATGTCTGCTGCAACAAAACTCCCCAAAGGCAAACCTTAAATCTGGAAGCTAAGGTCTACTCTTATAGTTATCAATTGATGTCTGCTAGAAAGTCCCTTACCTTCTAACTCCAGCTCGGTCCTGTCTCCAAACACAATGTGTCCACATGAAGCAACAGCACAGTAGTAGGTCCCAGCATGAGAAAGATTCAGACTCTTCATCGGCAGCTTGTAGACACAGGTGTGTGTTTGTGTGTTGGGTCTCACACTGATCAGTCCTGCCTCCATGGGTGTAAATGAGTCCTGGCTGAGATTCTTCCGACTTCTTGAACCAGTAAACACTGTGTTCTCCATCACAGGTCCCAGTGTGTACTGTACAGTTGAGAGTCACAGAGCCTCCTGGCTGGATGCTCTCAGACGCTGACTGATGGACCGTAGCTGGGACCTTCAAACCTGAACCTTCTACATTAATAATGGTGCCGTCCGCAAAGTCCAAGACAATTGCATTGCTACTTGCACAGTAGTAAGTAGCCGAATCTGAGATGTTTAAATTAAAAATTGTCAAGTGTTTTTTTTCTTCAATATCCAGTGCGAAGCGTGAATTGTTCCTAAATTCATTATAAAAGTGTTTCTTAAACCAAACACATAGAAGGATAAGATGAGTCTTGGTTTCTGTCCCAGAGTTTGCTTATACCAGTAAACCCTTGTAGCATCTTCACAGAAACATCGTAACGTTACATTGTCTCCAACATTAGCTGATACAAAACGTCTCTCTTGATGAACCAATGACAATGCCTGAACAGACATATGAGCTGAAGTGAAGTGGGAAAAACAACTGTAGAGTTAATGTAATGTCACTTCAGTGTTATTAGTACATTAAATTATTAGAAACGATACACATTCTACTTACACTTTTTCCCCAAGATCAAATATGAGAAAGAGAGCAAACACTGGAGATGTCATCGTGTTGAAGTTCCTGTGTTGAATGACAGAATATCAAAGGTTTCTCCGCTCTTTAGAGACAAGGATGCGTTTGATTGGCTAACCAATTCATTATGAAGGAAGCATGATCACGTGCTCTCTGTGACGTATACTGCCAAGTTTAGATCTTTAAAGAATAAATTTACCACAGACATCACTTGTTAAACGACACGTAACCACACCTAAAACCTTTACTCACTTTAAAGTCGTGGTTATTGAAACAGCAGTTTACTACAGACTGCAGTTCGCTACGCTTAACCTTTGTCAATGAAACGAGAGTGAATAACGTGCAGGCATACTTATTTATGAAAAAATCCACTAAGAATACAGCATGGCAATCGTTTGTCAGCGTTCTTCTGTTACATTTGCTGGACACAGATGGCTCTGGTCCTCTGATAGAAGGCTCAGTGATGAAGCAAACTAAAACTGGACATTAATCTACTCTAAAGTTATGACTAATAAACGGCCTAATTCCCTTAAAGGTGTGTTGATTCCACCTCAGTGTTTCTACTGGCTAATCTATGATATTAACCTTTCTGACCTCCAGGGCAGATCTGCTGCCTGCTTTTCTCTTTCTGTGAGCAGCGTAGCGCACAGCCACAGCAGCTGGCTAACCTACACTTAGACAGCAATACTAGTTTACATACAACATATTTTTAGTAAAGAACACATTATTTTTTGTAAAGAACACAGAATTTTAAGCTCAAACTTATCCTTTTGTGTGTGGTTTTCACACATTCTCAAATTCAAAGTGTCACAGTAGCTTAGTACAAAGCATCACTTAACTTTAGCGAGCAGTAGTCATTTGCACACTAAATGAGTTCATTTAGACCCTTTATTATTTCTAAACTATTGGTGCCAGAAACACAGAAGTATATTGCAACATATTGGCCCAAGGAAGCACAAGTTATGTCTTTGGAAAGCTCGTTTAATGAGATTACTGCAAGATTTGGCTTTATATTAGCCATACTGAGTTAAAATCATATAGTTACATTATTAAAGTGAGACAAATATGCTCATCATGTCCAGCTCAACTAATTCACACACACATTCACTCTGCTTCTTTGAAGCATTCGTCTTTAGAAATTTAAAAATCTTCCTTGAGACTCAGAAAAATAGAAAGAAAACCTCACTACCATGCCATGAGCAGTGAGAACATGCTGTAGATACAAACATCAGCACTAATCTGTCCACACGCAGCTGTTTCTGTTGTTCATCATACACACTAAGAAAGCCAGTTAATGAACACTCTCCGCTTGTCTTCTGACGTTTACATTATCCACACCACAATATTATCATTTATGGTTTTTACACACACACACACACACACACACACACACACACACACACACACACACACACATGCACACACATGTGTACACACACACTCATAGTACATATACGTACACAAACATATTGTACACACACACATTCATTTATTAGGCCTGTGAGGTACTTTTTAACTACAGTAGTGCTCATAAAATTATGAACCCATGCAAAAGCTGACTAAAAAGGAATTAAAAAAAGTCTTTTGGAAATTGATCTTAATGCCTTTCTTTGGGAACAAATAAATATTCTACCTTAAAATACACGGGGCATAAGTACACACACCCCTATGTAAAATTCCCATAGAGGCAGGCAGATTTTTATTTTTAAAGGCCAGTTATTTTATGGATCAGGATACTATGCATCCTGAGAAAGTTCCCTTGGCCTTTTGGAATTAAAATAACCCCCCATCATCACATACCCTTCACCATATCTCACGATTGGCATGGGAAACCTTCCATAAAATCATCTCTAACTGAAATAAAACCAGGAAGAACATTTATTTATTTACAATACATTAGTCATTCACAAAGAAAATTGGTGTCCTTAAAGGTTGGATGTTTCCTAATTCTTTTCAATTAAGGCATTAACATCCATTTTCAAAAGTTTTTTTTTATTCCTCTTTTAATTCAACTTTAGCATGGTTGTGTAAACTTATGCAAGCCAATATACATACATACATACATACATACATACATACATACATACATACATACATACATACATATATATATACATACATACATACATACATACATACATACATACATACATACATACATACATACATACATACATACATACATACATACTTTCCTTTTCCTGTTGTGTTTGAAGTAGAATTTCAAGTAAGCAACATTATTGCTGTTTGACTACTGTATAAGATGATAAGGACTGCACTGTTGTGGGAGGGATGTTTGAGTGGTCTTTGTCTTTAAGAGCATCTAGAGTATGTGAGAGTGCAAATACTGTTACATCCTGCAGAAAACCACAAAGCCAATTGCACTAAAAAAGATACAAAAAACAAGAACATAGGGGTGAAGGCCAACATGTTTCAGAGTGACTGGGATGTAGAAAGTTTAACAAATACAGTAATATATACTGTACAAGGCATAATGAAGCAAACATGGACATTGAATACAAATGCTGAAAGTTAATCTAAAACGTTCCTGTGCCTTGTTTAATAAATGACACACATATCTGGCAGAAATGTTTTATCGAAAATGGGAAAGAATCTGACCAACTACACTATTAGTCGACATAAATTTAGGTTGGCAGTCAGTTTGTCTTTCATTTGGGCGATCCACCACTTTGGTTCAGACTAACTATTAGATGGAATGAATTTTAATTTTCAACAGATATTCATGGTCCCTAGAGGATACATCCTACTACTTTGCTGCGTGTTCCTGTGTTGTCACTATGGGATTGATACTTGTGGTTCATAGGTAAATATTACATGGATTGCTCCAGGGACGTTACTAGGATTGAAAGAAAGAGCACACAGGCTATGCAAAACTCATTTACATCATAAATTTTACTTAAAAATGTTACTGTAAGGTTTTAGATACAGCAAAGCTGCATGGGTGGAACTAAGTTATATCACATTACTACACCATAAAATGTCTCAAATCAGTGACTGACAGAAGCAAACAAACATTGTTAGTTTTCCTTCAATCGATTTGATTGATTTATTCTTATTTGAAACAAGATGTTCATGAAAATGCACAATACATGTAATTAGATTAAACAATTAAGGATAAAATACATACAAATTATTCAAATCCCTTATAGCCAAAGACCAGGTTGTTTTACAGCATCAACCAATCTGGCTTTCTAAATGAACTGACATCAAACTTCTTTGTCTGATGAATTATTCTCTAAAATGTCCACTGCAAATCAACAGGAGTGATGGAGAAGGTTCACACACTCTCTAGAACAACATATATCATTTAACTTCTCTTTTCACTAATAACTCTGTCCATTCCTATCAGTCTTCTCTTCACTCTTTACACCCTGGACCAATGCAAGATACAGATATTTATCTAAGAATCTATAGCTATGTATGTACATAATCAAAGAAATTCTAAGAAGAATCTGCCATCTTACTCAGAACGTAGAATAATATCCAGTTCTACTGCTTGACACTGGAGTACACACATTCATCATTAGTTTTGTTCCTCTGTCTTCTCGATCTGTTGGGCAGGGTGATACTTAAAGCAGCATAATGGACGTTGTCTGCATCTTGGTAACCCTAGTAACAACATATTTAAAAAAAGAGTATATTAAGGCTCCTCACAGGAATTATGTCAACAACACAGATAATTGTGATGTTTTTAAAGGTTAATGAAAACGTGTAAAGTGTACACACCTCTGCATTCGCTGTGGAGGGAGATGGAAATGTTGCGCGGTTCTCTGGTTGTAGAACACAGAAAACATTTTATTTACAAGCAAAATTCCGTGAACACAATCTGCCAGATAGAAAAAGTACCAATTACCTGCAGTTTGGCAGCGGTTTCTTCTGTTCACCTTGTACAGTAAGAAAGCCAGTAAAACACTCAGGATGGTGGTGAAAGCCAAAGCTGCACTCAAGAAATACACTAAAAAAGGAGTGTCCACCTCATCTGGAGAGAGACAGAGACCTTCAGTATAGTTCCTCTTTTAATTTTAATTTAAATTTGCATTAAAGGCTTTTACAATCTGTACAACATACCACACCCTCCTCACAGCCTTGATTCAGATAGACAAGAAACTCCCGAAAGACAAATCCTATAATGGGGAAATGACTTTCCTCTTGTAACTACCCATCAGATTAGACAGCATGTGCTAGAAAGTCCCTTACCTTCTAACTCCAGCTCGGTCCCGTCTCCAAACACAATGTGTCCACATGAGGCAACAGCACAGTAGTAGGTCCCAGCATGAGAAAGATTCAGACTCTTCATCGGCAGCATGTAGACACAGGTGTGTGTTTGTGTGTTGGGTTTCCTCTCACACTGATCAGTCCTGCCTCCATGGGTGTAAATGAGTCCTGGCTGAGATTCTTCCGACTTCTTGAACCAGTAAACACTGTGTTCTCCATCACAGGTCCCAGTGTGTACTGTACAGTTGAGAGTCACAGAGCCTCCTGGCTGGATGCTCTCAGACGCTGACTGATGGACCGTAGCTGGGACCTTCAAACCTGAACCTTCTACACTTACAAAAATGCTCTCTGAAAAGTCTAATGTGTACAGAAAATTAATGCAGTAGTAAGTAGCAGAGTCTGAAAGACGTACATCTTTGATCCTCAAGTGATTTTTTCCGTTTTTCATATCCAGTGTGAAGCGTGGATTGTTCTTGAATTCATTGTGAAAAGTCCCATTTACATTATATTTAAAGAAAGTAGAGATGAGCTTTGGTTTCTGTCCTAGAGTTTGCTTAAACCAGTAAAGCCATGCAGCAACATCTTCACCTTCATAGAAACATTGTAAAGTCAAGTCTTCCCCAGTTTTTACTGATACAAATCGCGTCTCTTGACGAACAGTTGGGGAGGATTTCACACCTGTTATCTGATCTAAAGTGAAATGAGAGAAGAACAAATGTAGAGTTAATTTTATGTGACAGACAGAAACATCACACATCTAACATAAAATCAAATTATAACTTACCCATTTTCCCCAAGATCCAGCATGTGAGAAAGAGAGCAAACACTGGAGATGTCATTGTGTTGAAGTTGCTGTGTTGAATGACAGAATATCAATGGTTCCTCCGCTCTATAGAGACAAGGATGTGTTTGATTGGCTAAACCTGAAGTGACACTGTGTAGGAAACATGGTCACATGCTCACAGCCACATAGTGCCAAGTTTGGTTTTTTTATCCTTAAAGCCCATGTTGCAGGTTTTTTTGTCATTAAAGTGTTCATTTATTTTTAAACACAAACATTTACAAATACCAAAACAATACAAAAGAAGTAACAAAAACAAACAGAGCAAAAGGCAGTAACAACTGAACTTAAAGGACAACACCCCTTGTACCATTACATTGTTTATGATTATATCGACTGTATTGTGTTTGAAGCATGTGTACCATCACATGCTTAATGTATCAATCCCTTAATATATAAACAGAAATAGTCCCACACCAAATGAAACTTCCCTTTGATATTGTTACTCCTGGCAATCAAATATTCATAGGATGCAGTCTCCGTCATCAGTTGAGTCCAGTCTGTGAGCCCCGGCGTGTGTGTGTGCTCTTCCAATTCCTCAATATCAGCCTTGCTGCAGTGATGAGGCCTGCGGTTATTAGCGCATGCTTTCCTTTGCTGGTTCCCTGCGGCAAAAGTGTGCAATCTCCCAAGAGACAGAACAGTGGAGATTCCGGTAACGTTTTACCCAACCAGTCTCCCAATTTACTCAATGCTGCTTTCCAGAACGGTAATACCACAGGACATTCCCCAAAGGCATGAAAAAATGTACCATTTTCTCCCTTACACTTCCAACATCTTTTGTCTTCTACTAAGCCCATTCTGTAAAGCTTCATGGGAGTTTAGTAGTTTCTATGTGTGATTTTGTAATGAGTAAATTTGCTTCTAACATCCCTAGTGGCCCAGCCAACCTTGGAAACTATATTACGCCATTTCTCCGTATCTATTTTACACCCTAAATCACTTTGCCATATTAATCTAAGATTCTCAATGCTCACACTCAGTAAATCCATTATAATTTTGTAAAATGTTGAAGCACTATGCATTGTATTTGGCAAGTCAAAAAGATTTTGCACCATATTAGAATCTTCTATACTTTTTATGTGTTGGGAACACACTTCGCACACTGCTCCTCAGTTGTAAATATTTCCAAAATTCACCCCTTCCCTCCAAAAGAAATTGATCCACTAGCTCCTGATATGACTTAAAGACTGCATCCTTATAATATATCATCGATCACACATATACCTTTCCTCTGCCAAGAATCCCAACAGATGGAACGTTTACCTATAGCGATACGTGGATTATCCCATATGGAGGAGTACCCCTGTTTGTATTGTGATTTCCCCATCAACCTATGCACCTCAGACCACACCCATTGAGAGTGCTTCAGAATGGGATTTTTCCCCCCTCTACCACCTTAACCTGAGAGAGAGCCTGTATGGGTTTGGAGGGAGCCACCACAGCCATTTCTACCTTTACCCAATCCGGTTGAGAATCCTAGTCAGCCCACTGCCTCACCAGTTTAGCCAATTCAAAAGCCAAGTTATATATTTCTACATTTGGAAGGGCCAAGCCTCCCTTTTCCCTATTAGTACATAGCTTTTTAATATTAATCCTTGGTTTTTTTCCATTCCACAAATAATCTTTAACCATTTGATTATATTGTTTATATATGCCACTAGGAACAGTCAATGGCAACATCATTGATATATAATGAAATTGTGGTGCTGTCACCATCTTAATAGTATTAATTTTGCCCCACAGGGTGAGATTAATTATCTTCCATCTATCCAGATTATTTTTCATCTCTTGAAGTAATGGCATCAAATTAATTTCTATTATATCAGACAAGTCAGTAGTTAGCTTTAATCTGCTTCGGTAATATCTCCCTCCATCTGTGCTACTTGTCCTTCAGACAATTTTGGGATATCTATATTAGCAAAAAAGGCTTCAAATTGTTCTTCTGAAGGATCTACTTCTGATTCATACAGCGTCATATAAAAGTCTTAAAATACCTCATTAATGTCCTTTGTACTTGTTACTAGTTCCCCATTAGCATTTTTAATCGCAGGTATTATAAAGCTTGTTTTTTTAATTGCCTAGCCAATAATTTACTGGCTTTTCCCCACTCTCATAGAAGTTACTTTTCATTCTAAACATAGCATATTCTACCTTTCTACTGTATACCTCACTTAACTGGAATTTTAATTCATTCTCAGACGGTCCTCAGAATAATTATCCGCCAGTTCTTTTTCCGCAGCCTTCAGCCAAGACTCCAATCCCATCACTCGTTTTTTTACTGTCTTTTATTTTCTTACTTGAATGAGCTATTTTGCCTCTTATATAGGCCTTAGAGGCCTCCCACACTGAGCCTGATCTCTCAACTGATCCTATGTTAGTGTCAAAAAACATTTTAAGATCTTTCATCCTGAAGCAATGACACATTCATCCTCCATCTATTAGATTTAATTGCATCCAAACCCGAACGTACTCCCCATTGCACAGTAGCATGGTCCGTTAATGCAATGGGTCCAATCATACAGTCTACCGTTCCTTCTACCGGATCTTTGGATATCAGGAAGTAGTCCAGGCGGCTGTGGCTTTTATGCATATTTGAATAAAACGTACATTCCCTATCTCTTGGATGTACTAGCCTCCAAATATCCACCAGGCCCAGGTCTCTCATCATCAGGTGTATGGCTCTTCTGTCTTTCGACCCACTATTTGTGAAGGACGTTTTGACCAAAACCCCATCTTGTACCTGGTTATAGTCCCCAGAAATGATCGTGTGGCCATCCATTATCTCCCCCATCATTTTATTAACCCTATGAAAAAAGGCCGGTTCTTCTTTATTTGGGGCGTATATATTGCATATATTAACCTTAACTCTTAACTATTTTAGCCTCAACACATATTATCCTACCTTCAACATGACAAAACTCAACTTTTTATGTACGAGTATTGCAACCCTGCATTTATTGCTAGTATAAGAGCTATGGTACACTTGGCCCACCCATCCTGTCTTAAATTTAACTATTTCTGACCACCAGATGTGTCTCTTGTATCAGGGCCACATCTGCTTGTTGGGATCTAAGATAGGACAGACATTTCTTGCTTTTCGCAGGGTTATGTGATCCATTTATATTCCAACTAATAAACCTTACCAAATTAGCCATATCTTAAGTCAATTTATATTCCAGCATATTGTGCACATGTAGTGTGCCCCACATTTTGCACACAGAACATTCTTCCACAAAACCAACCGACCAAAACAAAAAAACTAAAAAAACATCCATGGGTGAAGAAAAACATATCCACCTAAAAAACATAGATGCAAAAACTTTCACTCCTACCTCCCTGTTAACCTAAAGAGAAGGGAAAGAACTAAACTACCCCAACTGGACCGTGAGTCGCGTTGAATGACCAACCCAAAGAACCCCCCACCAACCCCCTCACACTGTTATTCAAAGCTACTATCCTTGTTATCGATGCTTTCCAACACGTGACAACGGACTGCCACTGCCAACCCCCCTTTATGAAACACAGTGCCGCCTTCGTTTATCATTACCAGTAAACAAACTTATGTTTTCCCACTTAGAATGTGTACATTTACCTATTTACTGTTTCCAACAGGCCAGTATGAACACATTCTCTCCTACCATGATTCTGGTCTTTCATGCTTCAACACACCCTTCCTTCATGTCTCAGGTAGAAATCAGAGCCACGTAGCCTATATCGGTCATCGGGCAGCCGGTCAGCAGTCCGTCATCCATTTGGCATATTCAACCTTGTTCTTCTCCATCCTGCGCGTCGCCTGGCGCTGGAGGCTCCAGCAGCCACTTTTTCCAGAAATGCCAGTGCCCGGCGGTGATCGTCGAATCTCATCCTCTTCCCTTTCCAGGTAAAGCGCATTTGTGCCGGTGGTGCCACAGTAAACCGCACGTCCAGAGAGTGCAATTTTTCCTCACCTCGAAAACTTTTTCCATCTCTCCGCCCACTCCCGTGGTAGATCCTGGAAAAAGGAAAGCTTTCACCCTGTCCACTTCACTCCTTGCCCTTCCCTATACGCTTTCGCTTTGCAGCAGCAAACACTTTCTCCTTCTCCAAGAAGCACAAGAAGCGGATGACAATAGGTCTCGGCGAACGATTACCATCCACCGCCGGTCCGCCCGGGACCCGATGTACCCGCTGTAGCTGTGCCTGATCCACCGGCACGCCAAGAGCCTCGACAGTGATGTTCCTCACACATATCTCCAGTTTGCCCTCTTCCACCTTCTCTTTCAAACCAACCAGAACCAAATTCTAGCTTCTATCCCGAAAGTTGGCATCTTGCTGGGCCGCTTCAAGCACTGAGCACTTCTTGACATTTCTCTCCACCATTTGCCGAAGGCCCACGTTTTCATCTTCCGAATCAGATATCCTACTTTCAGCTGCCTCCAGACGCTGTATGACGCCATTAACATCCGTGCGGAGGCCCGCGTTGTCCTTTTTAACTTGGTCAATATCAGATTGCAATACCAGTAGTAACTTACTAACGTGTCTAAGCTCGTCCATAGCTTTTCCGTATGATTTTTGCATCGCTGACAGAACGCCTGTATCCACATTTATCACCACCCGGGCCAGCCAAGCTAGTTACTTCTTCTTGTTTGTCGCTGTCTTGTACGTCCGCCATCTTGCTAGCGTCCTAGGGTGCCGTTGGCTTTGCCCCGCTGGCATCTACAACTTATCTGTGTCATGTCGAGCCAAAAGAAAGTTCTCAATCACACTTTTATCATTTTAGAGTAGCCTCTATCTATCACATTTTGAGGTTTTGGGTTATTCTGTTGGAAGATCAATTTTAGGCGGCCATGTTCTCAAGCGTGCTCACGTGACTCCCCATGTTGCAGGTTAACCACCACTGTTGATTATTGGGTACAAAAAGCACTCAAGATATGTATATCATTTATAAAAATGTCTCCAAATAGTGTTAAATGTCAGTTTATGGTCATTTTTGGTATTCGTGGGTTTATTAAGTTGTTGGGACCATTTTACTAATTACCGGAACCACAAATGCTACACAAACAAAACATTTTGATGATGGTAAGTGTCTGCTGTAGGGTCATAAAGGCGGGGACACCCAGATACAGCAAGGCCTAGGCTTTCCATGTTGTTTTGGCAGTTCTGTCCAATTCTGTCAAACAAAGCATCACTGCGCTGTTCAGGCCAGTGATGAGTAAAACAGGTATGCTGTCGGACAGTCTGGCAAATATGGAGGCATGCTAAGACAAGGCATTACATTTGATGTAATACATGTACATCTGTGTGTGTGTGTGTGTGTGTGTGTGTGAGAGAGAGATGGGATCCTCCAAGCAGCTGCAAACACCGTTGCATTACATATCACAGTGCAAAGCATTCTTATGAACTAGATCTAATGATAACGTACCAAAGTGTATGTGCAGCAAGTCGTATGATAAACTACAAAATTACAGTGAGGTGCCGGTCGCTTCGGCGGCCGTTGCAGTTGAGTTTAGCCGACGAAAGTTGACCATCATGGGCGCCAACCGTTCAGTTTAGACACCAAACCATATAGTTAGGATTAGATACCGGCCCCCTCAAAGTTATATGCTACTGTGAAATTCCATACATTATTTACATATTTATCGAAAACCACCATTTACAGACCCATCTAATCAAATCTTTAACAAATGATTGTCTGCCCTGAGAAACATGTTAATAGGAGCTTTTAAAGTGCTATCAGAGTGTCTGCCCTTTGACCTTTCATGGTTTTTTGACACACACACACACACACACACACACACACACACACACACACACAATTAATTTGGTGAATATTGAAATAATGATTATATTTAACATGATTACCCATTGACTTTTGGTAGGATGTTGCGTTTATTGAACCTAACAAGTAACACACAACAGTGTAACACACAAATCAACAGTGAAAACACCAAGAAGTGTGAAATGTCTCTTTATACTTTTCCCGTTGAACGTTTTAAATTCCCTTTACAATAAACAACACACATACACGTATACCTTTTCCCATTAAACTTTTTGAATTGCCTTTAAAATAAACATAAGAAAATATTCTAAATTTTTTTTTTTTTCTCTTGTTGGGAGCTAAATTTGCCTGTGCCTGTGGAAATGTGTCGTAACTCCATCTGCCTTAGCCCTATACAGTTCCTTACTGCAGTCAGGGACAATACAGTATGACCCCCCCAGACTTCTTTGTTTCCGTTTCCTCAGCCATATGTCCGCTAGCCTCCGACTCTTTGTATGTTGTTCCTATGGCTGCACTGCTAGTGCTAGTTAGCCACGGAGTAGCTTACCATGCCAGTGACGTAGTAGATTGTGGAATTCCAACATGGCGGTGCCCGTGAAACAACAACACTTTCAACTTGCCATTTTATCCCTTTTAACAAATTCACCCATTTTAATAATTGTACCAGTGAGAAGAAATAAAATACATCTGTTATATCACCATTATTCAAATTCCAGTTCAGTTCATCTTTAAGAAAAGCTTGTTAAAGAAGATTACTGCAAGATCAGGTTTTAGCAACACAGCTTTTTTCCTGTTTTAAATCCACAGAAATACAGTCCAGAGTCGGATAAATTCACTTGTTTGATTTTGAGAAAAACAGCAGACATGTTGGATCTCATTTCAAATTTTCCATTTTGAAATCCATCACAGAGTACAGCAGGCGCAGGAGGCTCGAACATGAAGGAGACACAGCGGGGCTGGGATCTCTTGACCACTCTGAACCAATATATCTGAGAGGGAGTACTGGAAAAGTTGGAGCACAGCAGAGAGACGTCTTCCCCAGGCTGAACCTCCACAGTGTGAGACTCAGAAACTGAGACAGAGATCCAGCCTGAAACAAACATAATATTCATCATTTTGCTGGCAAAGCAACAGGAATGCAATCAGTGCCTTTATATGATTTAATGCAGTCAATGCTGTGGAGTAATTCAATGGCAGTACTTACTGAGGCAGCAAAGAAGTAAAACTGTCATCAAGGTGAAGTTCCTCATTGTGCGAATGATCTTGGAACTGCAATGGTACTTTACACTGAGCTCCACCCCCAACACACACACACACACACACACACACACACACACACACACACACACACACACACACACACACACAAGCCATACAAACTTGTGTGACAAACCATGTGCTGTTTAAGAATGTCACATCTTAGGATAGGAATGAGCAGTGTGTTGAGTTTGAAGGCTTACACATCATGTTGTTAGTCCACTCAGTAATACTTTTTAACAAAATGTTATTTCAGGTACTTTTAAAAACCTTGTCAGTTATAGAGCTAGATTTGTTTCTTTATTACATGTGAGAAAATAAATGATCTGAGAGAAAAGAAAATGTCTGAGAGAAAAAGTTATCACACTGATAGCAAAAAAGCATTTTATGAGAGAAAAAAAATATTTAAGAGAAAGTTTTCACACCAATAGCAAAAAAATAATAACATTTGAGACTAAAAAAAATTTAAATATAAATTTGAAATTTTCCAAATTATTTGTGGGAAAAAAATTCTCTCTTAAAATACTTTTTTAAACTCTCAAATATATATTTTTTTGCTATTAGTGTGAAAAAACATTCAAAAAAAATGTGTTTCTCTCAAAATGTTTTTTTCTTCTCACTCTCAAAACCTAGAACCCCTCTCGGTGCAATTTCTTGCTCTCGTCTCAGGATTTTTCTCTCGTTGTGAAAATAATGTCATGGGCGGGGCCATGTTCCTATTGGCCAGTCGGGTGAGCACCATCTTGTCTTGGGAGTCCATCTGAATCATTACACCATTGTCACCAGCATAGATGAGCTGCATTAGTTGAGCGCTGAAGCTAGCGTTAGCTAACTAGCAGCCAGCCCGCTTCTAAATAAATACCTTTTAATTATCTAACACTTTAACAGTCAAACTGAAACACTGGCGGTGAGCTCCAGGTCCTGCAGCCGCAGACGGACCGCCGTTTGATTTCAGTGTGAAAAGCAATTGAAATAAACTGTAAATGATGAATTAAACCAAACGTGATCAGTCTTTATGTGGTTAAAAGCTGATTACCTCGCTGCGTATGGAGTCTGTCCCTTTTTCTGAGCTAATTGACCGAAACAGATCATCTCTAAGTTGTTCTAACACAAAGTTTTCCATTTACTACTTACATTAAAACCTGTATGACATTTTTAACAGCCAGACCAATGACGACTGGAACGAGGAAAAGAATCAGACCAAGGGGGATCACACTGGTCAGGCTCGTTACTCCATCAAACACCTCTACAGGAACCTCTAAATAAAACTTGTGGGTTGAGATCAGTCCATAGTTGACAGTGAAAAATATGAAAAAGTGCACAATCAAAGAAGAATCTTACCTTGAACCTTTAGATATGTTGCAGTATCAATTACTGGCTTTCCATCTGAGTAAAATCCACAGAAATAGAGTCCAGAGTCAGCTAAACCCACATGGTCGATGTTGAGAAAGAGGGTAGTGGTGTTGGATGTCATGGTAAATTTTCCATTTTTAAATCCATTGTAGAATGAAGCATTTGAATCAGAGCTCCACATAGAGGCGATACGGCTGATGTTGGGTCTGCTGTCCAGTCTGAACCAGGACACGTGGCCGGTAAAGCTGCTGAAGTTGGAGCACATCAGTGTGGCTTGTTCACCAGGCTGGACCTCCACAGTGTGGAACTCAGAAACACAGACAGAGATCAGACCTGAAACAACAGAGACAACATGCTTATTCCTTCACTTCAACACAATACATGCACATTGTATTCAAAAAAGTGGTGGAGCTACTTACGGAGTAAAGCTGTTGGAAACCAGAATCAGCTTTTAATCCAGTCCTAATCTAGTCCTCAACTTTCACATCATTTCACTGGAGTTATCGTTATCATTGTTTACATCGTCAATACCATATTCAATCTAAATAGATGGGAATATTTACTGTACGTTGCATTTGACGCAACTCAACAGATTCAGCATTCTGCATTAATTCACAGCAAATCATTGCGGCTTGATGGCGCTAACGTTAGCACATTTAGTTAGACGTGTGGTTTTTTATGGTTTTGTTTTTATGTTTTCCATTTGTTTTTAAGTGTCATATGCATTGTATTGTACTTTGTTGGTATTGTATTACATTTTATGGTGAAGCACTTTGTGATTTTTATCTGTGAAAGGTGCTATACAAATAAACCTTACTTACTTACACATAGACATGATTGAAAATGAAGAAAACGGAGATCCGGCAGACAAGCATCATCCTCAGCCTTATCAGAGAGAGATGTTTGAGACAGTAGGCATCAAGAAGGACTCCTGGCCAATGTGCTGGGGAACTTCTTCATTAATGTCTGTTTAGTCATTCTTATTTTAATCCTTTATTTTATTTCCAGAAGCCATATTTAAGCACACACACAAACATGTAGATTCATTTAAATGTTAAGGGGAAGATTAAAAATATAAACTGGATCTGTGAATTCTCACAGAATCACAACTGATTTCATATCTTGCTAATAATGAGTCAGAATCTTATTAACCTGGAGTCCCAGTTTCTGTCATAATAATCATATATGTGATGTTTTAGGCCTATTGGCAGACATCCATTTAAAATGTAGCCATTGCCATATAAAGACATATATGTGTTCTCCATGTCCACTGAAGTTCCTCAGCGTCTCTCTAGTAACATCTGTGTGCTCCGGGTAGCTTTGCATAGAAAATGGTTGTCATTCGCAAGGCTACTTTTACTTTTATACTTTAAGTAAATTTCCAAGCCTGTACTTTGTTACTTTTACTTGAGTAAAGAAGTTTAATCAGTACTTCCACTTTTACCAGAGTATTTTTTAACTCAAGTATTTGTACTTCTATTTAAGTACGGAAAGTGAGTACTTTTGCCATCTCTGGTCTTACGCACACCCAACGCAATGAAGTGTTGCCAAAAACAGTGAAAAATGACCAGCTCTGATTGGTTGTTTTATTGATTGATTGCCCTTTGTTCCAATCAGGTGCAGCTCTAATAATTGTTTAGAGTGTTGAGAGACAGGTAGACTCTTTCTAGTTACTACAGTCATGGGATTATTTACAATGTGTAATTGACATTTATTCAGTAACATGCAGGCAGCTGCATTGAGAGGACGGAGTAGTAGTCTGTCATGTCTTAAACACGTGAAAGCTTTCATATGAGGATGTGAGAGTGTCACACTGCTTCAGGCGTCTTGTCATAAGTTTGATAGATGTTCAAGATAAAGCAGCAGCGTTCAAGTCTGTCCGAAGTGTAAAGATACAGAGACAGATAACTCCCTGATAGCCTGCTGTTTGTGACCACAGTTCAAACTGCAACAATGGGCATGTGGGTGTCATGACATATTTATTTAAAAAAAGAAAATACTCTACCAATCTTTTTGAAATACAGAGAGAGAGATGAGACACATGAGTGAAAAGCACTTTGAAAAAGATCATGTTTGCTAAGATATTGTTAATTAAGAGTGTTAGGACAGGTACAGTAGGCCTATGCAGTTTGCAGGCAGAGATAAACTTACATTGGTTAGTTTGGCTTTGAGTCTTTAGCCTGATTTTGTGGTCATATAAGAGACAAAAATAGTTTAAAAGTAAACTGTAAAACTGAATTGCCGCTGCGTCTGTTTTTCTATTCCTCAAAAACTAGTATAGACACACAGCTATTAAGTCAGCAATAACAATGTGTATTGATTAATATGGTAAAGCATCAGTTGTACTCCAAACAGCTTTTCTCGTTGCTTCCTGAGTCTATCTAGCAGAAGCATACACAACATTGGGCTCCACTTCTCTTTTCTTTCTTGTTTTTGGACGGAAAGCCACAGCTGCGTAGTTCACCTCTTCAGAGGCCCGGTTCTGTCAAAGAGAATATTCACACTAAATCATCTAAAGAAATAAAGACTTGACATCATGGGAGATTTTAGACGTCCATGATGGCTTTTTAAAAAGAAATTGTCCAAAGGGCTTGAAACAGGTTTTAATATCATGTGTGTCTGTGGGCGGTGCCATGCACCTGTAACCCAATCATGGAAAGGGTTAACAGAAATGTAGTGTTAGGGTTAAGGCCAATCGGAGGAGGTCGTGCCAGACTCCGTGCCGAGTCTGTATCTAATCTGTCAGAGGGCGAGTGGGGTTGTGAAGTTTAATGCTGGTAGTCCCCAGAGAAGAAGCTGGTCATTTCATGGCTCAGATTAGAACCCAAATTGAAACGTAAGCCACTAAAATTGCTGAATGTTAGAACATTGTGTCAAATTGGTCGTTGTTACTGTGACTTATAAAGGTTTAGTTCCATCATAGTGTCAAAAAACATTAGCTGACGTTGTTGTTCAGTAGCTAGCTCAGCGATTATCGGTGTATCCGTGTAACATTCTCATTAGGGGCTGAGCTCCCCTAAAGGTCTGATACTAGAATCACCCCTGCTTGACATTATTTTAAATGATGAAACAAAGACAGATAAATGATAAAAGATGATTCACCTCAGGCTGTTGTGGATTCTGTTCTTCATTGGCAGCTGAATGAAAGAGACAAAACATCCAATCAGGTCACTGACAATCATTATTCATCGTTACTTTGCTTTTATTCTGATTGGGCAAACATTTTTCTTTCAACATATTCACACAATTTTAGAGAAGTAGTGAAGAAATAAAAATAAACCACAAGAGAGAGTAGCTTTCAGGAAGTACCTTTCTGAAGTCTTCTGATTATAACAAGCAGACCGATGATGACCATTAAGAGGAGAACAGTCAGAGCGCCCAGGACCAAACTCATCAGCGTTACTGTTCCATCACACTCTGATGAAAGAAAGACAATACAATAACTGTTTTCCATTTACTGGCTCAGGGACTGTAAGAACATTAAATCTTTTATTTTCTTACTTTCAGACTTCCTGTTGTCATCATCATGAGATTCATCGCTGCCTTTTAACAAAATAAAAGATACATTTACTTTGTATTATACTTTGAAATATTGGACCACTTTCTTATTTGGAATCTTTTCAAAGAGCCACAGGTGTTCTTTTTGGGCAATAATGAGAATTATTGCTGCCTTTCTAAACTAAATCAAGATAATGATTTTATCTTAAGATGATCTGATTTTACCTTAAATGGCATCAGTCTCTTGTTGTAAAATGACGAAATGTGCTCTTTATCTGACAATTATGATATTAGCATATATAAAAAGAAGAATACACAATACAGGATTTTTGTAATCTTACCTTCAACATTGAAGTGTATTGCACTGAAATTAAAACGTCCACCGGTGTAAAATCCACATAAATACAGTCCAGAGTCAGATACATCCACTCCTTTGATTTGGAGAAAGAGAGTGGCGATGTTGGTACTCATGTTCAAATCTTTTTTAATTCCATCACTGTATAAAGGTTTTCCTGTAGAGCTGGTCATCGTGGAGATCCAGCTGGCCTTGGTTCTGTTGACCACTCTGAACCAGAATGTTACACCGTCTGTGATGGACATGTTGGAGCATGTGAGTGTGACTTCTCCACCCGGCCGACCCTCCACAGTCTCAGTGAGAGACTCAGAACCTGAGACAGAGATCCAGCCTGAAACAAACAGCAGAGACAGAAAGAGACTTACTTGTTATAGGGAGGTAAACACTTCTTAATAAATATAATAATAAGCTTTAATGCTGGAAGTTATTAAGTTGAGAGAAGAGTATTGTCAGTACTTACTGATGCTGCAGAGAATTAAAGCTGTTATCAGGCTCCGGTTCATCGTGGTGTGTATGATCACAGCTCTGTGATGTCTAACTGAGCTCCAGGAAGGCTGCTCTCAACTTAAGAGGGGGACTCTTTTGTTCTTGCTTATGTAGTTAAAGTTGTCAATCCACGTGGCCTAGCAGGGTGGAGACAGAATGGACAGCGCAGGTGAAAGAGAAAAAGTCAAGGCGGAGAGAACGAGAAAAGCTAGAGCTGAGAGAGTGAGCATTAAAAGAGAGAATAGCCCTGGAGTGCAGCTAACCCACTAAAAAAGAAATGGTAGCAGGGCCGACCACAGCATGTCATACTACCCTTCCTGAGCTAACAGAGCTTTATGATGATCAACACAAGTCCAGTCAGGAAATACCACTCCAAAAGTATACACAATCATATATATTAATATTTGTATCTGTAGCTGTAGTTATAGAAGTGCAAATGACTATTTAAACTGAAGAGACTGGGCTGGTTTTTACTATTTACTACTTTTTGTGTGTAGTAATGACACTACAATATATATATATATATATATATATATATATATATATATAGGCTGTAGTCAAGACCACCTTTGTCGAGTCCAAGACAAGTCCAAGACCAGGACTAGTTGAGTCCAAGTGAAGACCGAGTCCAAGACAGAAAAAAGGTCTTTTGCATGACAGTATCAAGGCAATCAATTTGGGTTATTTGTTTATATAAAAGCAAAAAGAGTGTCAGAACACCCAGGATTTATGAGTACAGCCATTCCCCTGATATCATATGGTGATAACTCATAACAGCTACTAGACAATACTGCTACAGTAGGTACTAGTACTGAGCATTAGAACTGCTACTGCTACAGTAGTACTAGTACTGAGCATTAGAACTGCTACTGCTACAGTAGTACTAGTAATGAGCATTAGAACTGATACTACTACAGTAGTACTAGTACTGAGCATTTGAGCAACTAAATGCCAACATTTTTTCACTCCAGATGTAGTGTAGAAATGAAGTGAGCAGTATTACAGAGTGGAGCCCTATGGTTAGTTTATGGCTTCCCTACAAAATATTGTATTCTATTGTTATTTGGACGTGGGTTAATAGGAAATACATGTATTTATACATGTATAAATACATATTTTCAGAAAACAAAGTTTGGTTAAACAACAATGAACAGAGTGTAATTTAACATATGTTCGTTTTATTTGAGACAACTTGCAGAATTTTAAAATAAATCCATCAGGAAGAAGTTGTTTATGGAACACACACACACACACACGCACGCACACGCACGCACACCTCGGCAACGTTAGCTAATGTCCGCTAGCATACAAACGGGCTAACTGTAGCCAGTTAGCTTTTTTATAACGTAACAAAAACCCACCCATCTCGTAGGAGCAGAGCTTATTTCATGTAATACAATGATGGCTCAAACTAACGCCACAGGTCTTATGTTGACAACGTGGGCGCAGATATAGGAAACTCCGAAGGCAGTCGTAATATTTACCTTAGCGTTAGTAAGCTAGGCTAACGCTGGTGCGCTAACGTTAGCAAAACATTGGCGTAGCGTTAGCTAGCTGTCTAAACTTGTAAAAAGCCAAACAATATCAGGGCTGCCAACTCTTACGCATTGGCCGTGAGACACACGCATTTGACTGGTTTCACACGGTCACACGCCACACCCCCGATTTCTCACGCTGAAGTGTCAAACCGGTCGGTCAAATTTCTGAAAGACGAGTTTATCTATAGATCTATCTGTTGAGCCACTCGTGATCGACTAGTTGTGCTTTCAGAGACTGTGAGGGGTTCAAGAGCGCTCCCTGTCTGTGGAATTTTCGAAAAGTCGCAAACTGAGAACATTTTTTTCACGAGCCATCTCAGGTGCATTTCCCGGCTCCAGGTACGTGCTCTGAGTATTACAGACCCGTCCGTCGCTTCGTGTCGACTCTCTGTAACAATAGAGGTGAGCAGCGCGGCTGGTAAGTGGAGCAACTTCAGTTCATTTTAGTGGACTCGCTCTGCTGTGGACAGTGACGCGGTGCATCCGGGCCTAGACCTCCGATGAAGACCAGCGTACAGCCCCCTCTAAACTTTGTCAAAGACCAGAGACCCAAGTGGTCCTCTGTGTCTGTGCGACGGTCTGAGTGAGAGACTACCATATCAACGGAGCAATAACATGCACAGCAGACTATATTACAACTCTCCAAATTTCGGACAACAGAGATGGGAGGAGATATATTTTGAATGTGCACAAAGTTGGAAACATGAGCAGAAATCTGATGAAACACATCTGAGCTATATGATGTCCAGGGGTTTATAAATTCATTCAAATTAATTAATGTATGATTCACATGAATAAGTGCACATTTAAATACATGTACTTCCCCAACAAAACAGGGCCTTATTTTTTGATATTTTCAATTGTTTCCAGCATAACTTGATGTAGAAATGGGTAGAAATAGTTAAAGCAGAAACATTCACTGTGTAATACTCAAAATTATATATGTCGTCACAAAATCTGGCCTGGCTATGCCATTGGGTTGCCAGGCCAGCTGTGACTGGTCCAGATGTTTGTGCCAGCAAGATACTGGGAAACGTTGGGCCATTATTGTGCTTCTCTAATCTCTGTGCATCTCTAAATGTAACTGTAAATAATTCATTCAATGTTTCATAAAATGAACAAATAGTCTTTATTTTCCCAAAGTAATAAAGTAAATACAGTAAGTGGGGCACAGAGGATGGGGGGCCCAGAGGATGGGGGCACAGTGGATGAGGGCCAAACATTAGTGAGCCTTGGCACAAAGGTTAAAGGATTAGAATTTATGTAAATCAGTTACATTTCTCATTCTTTAGAATTGCAGTGGTCTTAGTTGATCCCTCTGGTAGACCAACATTAATTTAACTTTGGGTCCCTGGTCCCTACACTGAAAACCGTGTGTGTGTGTGGGTGTGGGTGTGTGGGTGTGGGTAGTCATGAGAGAAGGAAATTTGTGTGATGTGGACCTGTTCACCACAGACCTAAATCTTCTCAGCTGTTGCTACTGACATATGCTGCACTGTCTCTTCATGTGGCTCATTATGTTTGGCACATTGTCTGCTTCAGTTCTTATATCATAAGAAGGTAATACAATGTGTAATCAAGTGATGACTGATTAACATTAATGTAAATGCTTAATGCCCTGATACCTGTTGATACAACAGTGCAAAGGCTCTTAACCCCACAGTTTTGCACATATCATGTATGACTTGATTTCTCCATTTATTTCTAAAAATTGTATCACTCTTAAAAGTATTGAAATAGCTACGAGTTCTTATAGGCCAATTATTTAATAAGCAAATACAGAAAGAATAACAGATTTTATAACAATCTTACCATCAACATTTAAATGTACCGCGCTGAAAGTGTAAAGTCCTCCGACGCTATATCCACAGAAATACAGTCCAGAGTCAGATACATCCACGTTCTTAATTCTGAGGGACGTAACAGATGTGTTGGAACTCATGCTGAATCTTCCATCTTCAAATCCATCGCAGTAACGAATGTTGCTTTTAAAGCTGATCATACTGGAGATACAGATGGCCTTGGTTCTGTTGAACACTCTTAACCAGTGTGTGGACATGTTGGAGCATGTGAGTGTGACTTCTCCACCCGGCCGACCCTCCACAGTCTCAGTGAGAGACTCAGAACCTGAGACAGAGATCCAGCCTGAAACAAACAGCAGAGACAGAAAGAGACTTACTTGTTATAGGAAGGTAAACAGTACCTCTTAATATATATAATAATAAGCAAAAAGGTTTTAATGCTGGAAGTTGAGAGAAGAGTATTGTCAGTACTTACTGATGCTGCAGAGAATTAAAGCTGTTATCAGGCTCCGGTTCATCGTGGTGCGTATGATCACAGCTCTGTGATGTCTAACTGAGCTCCAGGAAGGCTGCTCTCAACTTAAGAGGGGGAGTCTTTTGTTCTTGCTTATGTAGTTAAAGTTGTCGATCCACGTGGCCTAGCAGGGTGGAGACAGAATGGACAGCGCAGGTGAAAGAGAAAAAGAGAAAAAGTCAAGGCGGAGAGAAAGAGAAAAGCTAGAGCTGAGAGAGTGAGCATTAAAAGTCATTTAGCTCTGAAAGAGGGACAGACTCCACAACGCAGCGAGGTAATCAGCTTTTAACCACATAAAGATTATTTAAGATTCTCAGGTTCACATCATTTATCATTTAATGATTTTATGTTTTCTTACAAACTGACTATATATATATATATATATATATATATATATATATATATATATATTTATTTTTTTTTTTCAGAACCTGGGCTCTGATGCCCTGAACTATGCATCGCTCAGTTTCCATCCAAAAGCAAGAAGCAGCAGAAGGCCTGAATCAGAGAACCGGCTGGAGCCAGATGTTGTGTATGCTGCCACCAGATAGACTCGAGCAACATCTGAAACTGCAGCTCAGAGTGAAACAAATGCTTTATCAAGTTAATCTGCTGTTGACTTTTGTTTGGGTGGCAGACGGGAGGCCGTACCATTACTGTAAAAACAAAATATACAATCCTGTAATAAAGATTCCATATACAGGCAAACTGCTACATTTTTTTTATTCTACTGTCTTTGTGTTCCATCCTAATCTGAGAACAAAAGAGTATGATTGGTGTTCAATGAGAGTTTATACTGAGAGTTAGATGGAGGGTGAGAGCTACGCATCACTTGTCTGACCGGAAGAGACAGCGCAGTGTGGTCTGAGGTTTGTTAGCTCAAAGCTTTGTGGAAATCAAATTTGAAAATGCAACAGTGAACGCTGGTGTGCAGTCTATTGCCAAGTAGACCAAATAAGAAGCAGGTGTGTGAAATACATAAAATGCATCGATGTTAAAACTGAATCCTTTGAACAAAACCATACATCAAAGACCTCGCAGCTGTATGTTTATGATCTTGATTTCAAAATAAAACCTTTTCCCCTTTAGATGTGGTTTTCCCTTTACTTCTAACCTTATTAAAAACCACGTAAAACTCCAATAACATTAACGCAAATTAACTTAAACTCCAAAATCCCTAAACAGAAAACCGTCACAGAGTATGAAAATGATGACAACAACTGTTTATTATTATCATTAATAATAAAACATTTATTAATGAATAGTCAAATTGAAAAGATCGATGTTGGAGGTAACTGGATCACCCAGCGTAAACCCATGCAATCACTGGATTGATTGATTGATGGATTAAGGAAGGTTTTAGGAATGGAGGCCACGTTAAGAAAGTGTGTTTGACGTTGGAGGGACTTGGAGTTCAATTCAATTTTATTTATAGTATCAATTCATAACAAGAGTTATCTCGAGTCACTTTCCAGATAGAGTAGGTCTAGACCACACTCCAGAATTTACAAGGACCCAACAGTTCTAGTAGTTTCCTCCAGAGCAAGCAACAGTGCGACAGTGGCGAGGAAAAACTTCTTTTTAGGAAGAAACCTCGGACAGACCCAGGCTCTTGGTAGGCGGTGTCTGACGACCGGTTGGGATTAGAATGAAGAGTGGCAATAACAAAAATAGAAAAAATAGTAGTTTGTAGTAGTTCTTTGTAGTAGTTCATGGCATAGCAGGGCACTGTGCGGCGTTACAAGGCACAGCAGGACGTAGCAGGGCACAGCAGAGAGTAAATCCATGCAATCACTGCATGGAATATTGGCCAAATTGAGAAAGTGTGTTTGACGTTGGAGGGACTTGGAGTAAATCCATGCAATCACTGCATGGATTAATGAAGGTTTTAGGAATATTCGCCAGCATAGGGGGACAGGGGGACTCCATGCTACCAAAATATGACACCACAGTATCACATCTGGGAGCTGATTTCTTCTTTCAGGGAGTCCTGTTGTCTGCGGTTGTTCTCCATCTTCACCCTCATCGCCGTACACTTCCTCCAGAGCTTTTCGTTGTCCACCTTTTTATTCATCTTCTGTAGTTCTTTATGAAGGGCTTTATTCATCTGGTTCAAGGTGTTTTTCTCCACTTTCAGGGAATTGTATGTGTTGGCCCAAACGCTCTCACCTCGGAGTGTGTTGCCGAGCTCCTGAACTTTAAGCTGCAGAGCTCTGTTTTCTTGGCTCACCGCTTTGTTCTCTGACTTCAACTTGTTGTTTCGTTCCTCCAGAGTTTCTTCGTTGGAGAACTTTTTCTCCAGCTTCTGGAGTTCTTTCTGCAGAGTGTTGTTCTGGTTCGTGAGAACTTTTTTCTCCTCCTTCAGTGCTTTATAATTCACCTTAAAAGCATTCAGAACTATGAGGTTGTCATTGTAATTCTGGATTTCCTCAGTGGCTTGGTTGTTCTGGAGCATCAAGGCGTCTGTCTGTTGTTTCAGAACTTCATATTTGTGCTTCCAGTCTTCTTCATTCAGAAGCTTTTTAAAAACACCAGAATGGGTTTTACCCAGGGATTTGTTTTGTGCCTGCAGAACTTTCTCTTCAGCTTCCAGTTCTACGTATTTGTCCTTTAAATGTCTTGTAATCCTGAGCTGGTCGTTTACGACTTGGATTTGCTGTTTCAAATTATCATTGTCTTTCTTCAAAACATCCATGCGGTCCAACGTTTTCTTGTACATGTCACGCCAGATGTTTGAATTGTCCAATTGATTTTTGAGAGCCTGGAGTTCCTGCTGCAAGGCATCGTTTTCACAGCTCATGTGTTCATTTAATGCCTTGACTGCCTCTATCTCTTCCTCCAAATCGTTATCATTCTCGATACTGTCGTGCATCTCCTGAATCTGATGTCGCAAAGCCTCATTCTGCTGGCTAATGGCCTCTTTCTCGGCTTTTGCATCGTTGTAGGATTGCCGATTCCTCTCCTTGAGCTCCAGGAGTTGGCTTTGCAGGGCGGTGTTTTGCTGGCTCATGGCCTCTGTCTGCCGTTTTAATGCAGCACACATTATGTCCACACTCGTCTCATTTTGGAGTTCATTCTGCAGGTAGTAAATCTCACTCTGCAGCTCCTCGTGCTCTTGTCTCACGGCCTCATATTCTTCTTTGACTTCATCAAAGTTGTTCAGCCGGTTTTTGAGATCACTAACCGATTGTTGCAGAGTTTCCCGCTGCAGGTCCATCGCCTCATTTGAAGCTTTTGTTTCTTTATATAAAGCCTCAACAATGCCGTAATTTTGGACCTTTTCGCTGAGCTTCCACACTTCTTTTAGAAGGTCCTCACATTTCTTCTTTGCAGCTTTTTCCTCTGCCTTCCCTGAGACGAATATTTCCTCCAAATTGTCCCAGCCGTTGAACTGTCTCTGGCGCTTGTGAATTTGGTGGCGCAGGGTCTTAAGCTGTTGGGTGATGGCCTCTAGGCTCACACTCATTTCATCCTGGTTGCTACCCATAACTGTCGGTTCCTGGCGGTGGGCCATGGTGTCGTTCTCCAAGGACTCCAGAGGAAAGACGATGTTTTGGTTGCAACTTGTGTTCTGGTCTCTTAAAGCTTGTCGCTGAAAAATACTTCTCTGTTTAGCAGAGAAATACAGACGGCGGGTGTATTGTCAGTTTTAAAGAGATGATAATCAACGCAGCACAGTAAAACCGTGATGAGATTCTCAGTACTCAGTGAGAGATCGCTTGTCAATCAACCTTCTGACAGATAACCAAAAGTCTTTTTGATCTGGTAAAGGTAGAATGTGTTACTTTGATTGGTGACATCACTGCATTCTAATGCTATGATGCAACATCAAGGCAGCTGTTGCCTTGGTGACAAGGAATGAGTTGCATTTTGGGTAACATAGGAAGGTAAACAATAGACGGGTGTTGCCTTGGTAACAATGAACTGAGTTGCATTTTGGGTAACATAGGCAAGAAAGTGAATGCTTAGAATGAAAATGGTAACTCTGTTTGTGCTAAAACGTTTTTAACTGATCATTGCGAGTCTGCTGATGTAAAGGAGTTATACTGTGGGAGTCTGATAATAATATCCCACACACGTATCATGTCACATCATGTTTTGCTGCTCATGATCACAATGCTAGACATTTAGCCATTGTTGGGACCATTTTACTAATTACCGGAACCACAAACGCTACACAAACAAAACATTTTGATGATGGTAAGTGTCTGCTGTAGGGTCATAAAGGCGGGACACCCAGATACAGCAAGGCCTAGGCTTTCCATGTTGTTTTGGCAGTTCTGTCAAATTCTGTCAAACAAAGCGTCACTGAGCTGTTTTCAAAATAAAAGCTTGCATCTGGAATAAAATAAGCTTGCGTCGACTATCATGCTATGAATAAAATACTTAAAAATATATGTCTACCTATAAAATAAATGCAGATTATAGGCAAACTAAAAAAAATAAAAAATCCTTTTGCCATCCCACCTGGTGCTGTCCCAGAAATTCTAATTTTCAAAATAAAATTCTTTAAAATATATCTCTCTTAGCCTACTTTTCAAAGTAAAAGCTTGCATCAACTATCATGGTAATTAATAAAATACTTGAAATATATATATATTTTTTTAACTAAACAGTAACGGGAATCATACAGACAATTAAAATACTGTCTACAAAAATGTCTACAAGATAAATGAAGACTATCATACTGATGAATAAAACACTTAAAATATATGTCCGTATATAAAATAAATGCAGATTATAGGCAAACTAAAAAAATCCTTCTGCCATCTCGCCTGGTGCCGTAGCCGAGCTTCTTCCTTTCAAAATAAAAGCTTGCATCTGGAATAAAATACTTTAAACAATAGGCTATCTCTCTTACTTTTCAAAGTAAAAGCTTGCGTCAACTATCATGCATGAATAAAATACTTAAAATATTTTGTGTTTTTTAAAATATTTAAAAATATAGGTCCGTCTATAAAATAAATGCAGATTATAGGCAAACTAAAAAATTCCTTCTGTGGCTGCAACTTGGAGCCTCCCGTCTCATGCCCTTTCGCCATAATGATAAGTATATTGTATATAAGTACATTGTATTTGCAGCAATGTCCCTGTGAAGTGTGAAAACAATATAGAATATAAAATCAAAAAGGAGTCTTGGAAAGAGTAACATGTTTTATTTTTGTATTCTTGTTCTTGTGTGTGAAGATCTTTGTTATCCTTCCTCAGGAAATCTTGCCGTTAGCAGACATGGCTGTGTTGCTGATGCAGGTTTCATCAAATATAGGCTACGTTAATATCAGGGAACAACACAACAATAACATTCAGAAATGAGCAAATTGTTGCTTTTACATTTTTTAACAATTTTCAATTGCAACAAATGTGGTCACGAATTTACCCGTGACTCCATCTGGAAAATTATTTGCAATTTCGTATTTTTGACCCTTTTGAATTTACCGTTGGACACACCTAGGCATGAGACGGGACTGCGTTACATGGGACGCTCCAGGCTGCAACCATACCCGTCTCGTTCAGGCCAGTGATGAGTAAAACAGGTAAGCTGTCGGACAGTCTGGCAAATATGGAGCCATGCTAAGATAAGGCATTACATCTGATGTAATACACAGGCCTACTGTACATCTGTTCATCAGTTTAGACACCAAACCATCTAGCTAATCTAGGATTAGAAAAAAAAGATGTGGTTTGGATCTTAATACTGGTCCACTCAAAGTTATAGGCTACTGCAAAATTCCATACATTATTTACATATTTATTGTAAACCGCCATTTACAGACACATCTGATCAAATCCTTCTAAATTCTAAAAGAGAAAGAATCATCAATTTCCATTTGAGCACCTCATAGTTATGCACACTAGCACGTAACTGTACCTAATTATTAGGGATGAGCGAGTACAGCATTATCTGTATCTGTTTACCACATGAATTATCTGTATCCGAATCTGTACTCGGACTGGGCGGGGCCTAACCCGGAAGTGGGTCGTGTTGTCTTGAAATGGGCGGGGCTTTAACCAGTATGTTATTTTAAGCATGCAATTGTTATGGGTTGATCAGAAATTGTTATATTTATTGCTGATAAGAAAACTATTTCCATAACAGCATCAGCGAGATCAGTGGTGTTGTCATGGTAACAAACAAAATATATACAGAACAAGTTTTGCAACAGTGAATACAACAATGCGGTCGCAATTATGAAGGAAAATGTAATGAACAAGAGTTTTCATACTCAATAATATAACTTTCTTTTTTTAACTTTTAATTGTTTATGATCAGTGTGATTTTTTTTTGGTCTGTGTGTGTGTGAGAGAGAGAGAGCGAGAGAGAGAGAGAGAGAGAGAGAGAGAGAGAGAGAGAGAGATGGGGGGTTGAAATGTGTTTCTGTGTGTATCTTAATTTGTAATATTATTTATTTATATCACAACTGACTTTTATTTTTTTTTCAACAAGAAAGTTTCAGACACTCAAAAAAACTGGTTAGAGCCAGCAGGCAGTTAAAAAAAAGAAAAAAAAAAACTCCAACAGGCAGAGATGCGACTTGCATTCTACCATCACCATGTCTGAACAAACCCCACGTTTACCAGAAATCTACTGGTTACTAAGTACTAGTTCGACCGAAGTAAAAAACAAAGCTGAAGCTTGAAGAACCCCTAAATGTTAACGGAAAAGACCCGCGGATAAGTGATGGTGGGAGAGGGAGAGAGCTGCTCACTTCTCCGTGTTTTGAGTGTGTGTGTGTGTGTGTGTGTGTGTGTGTGTGTGAGTGAGTGAGCAGAGAGCCGGCCGGACAACAACAGAAGGAATCTGTAGGTAGGGGCGCTGTGACTAGCCTATCACAGAATATTGTAGGGGAGGGGCGCTGGGACTAGCCTATCACAGAATAGTGTAGGGGAGGGTCGCTGTGACTGGCGCTGTGACTAGCCTATCACAGAACGCAGACACAGTCAATGAGGAATTTTATTCAATCCGAGTACAGATATTGACTCGTATAATACTTGTACTCTGCAAAAGTGCTTTATCCGTGTATCCGGCTCATCCCTACTAATTATCTAGGAAAATACACATGACTCAACAACAGTGTATTGTTTTTTAGTGTAGCTTAGTTAAATGATTTTATTTCTGCTAACATTAGCTCTTAACAGCATGCCAGGGCTAAATGTGCAAACTATAGACTCACTGTAAATAATGGATGCGAAATCTACAGTTATTTACTTTAAATTTCACAGTAACATTACTGTATATGATTTTTACAGTAAAATGCTGTAAAACCCCATGGTAAGCACTATTTCATTTTAACGTAGCTAACGTTAATACAAATATTTTTGACGTTTTTGCGTGTAGAAGTTGGTGTTCATCTGACAAATAACAAGATGAAGTAAGTTACTTCATGTCAGGATTTAAAGTAGCTAACGTCACAATAGCCGTCCTTTTTCACATTAATTTAAAATTAAAATTCCCATGCTCTAGCTAAATGTACTAATCTGTATAGCTAACCATAGCGTTAACGTTACACAGACTAGTAACATTAGCTAGCTAACGTTAACGTTAGGCTTAATTGAACGTTACCCGATATCCTTTAACATTAATGCTAGCTAGCTAGCTAAAAGTAACTGAGAGCAAACCTCAGTCATACTTTGCTTGTATCGGTTAGTTTTATTTGTTTGGCTTCAATGGAACTGAAACCTCAACTGGGAACACAAAGCTGAATACTTGTTAGTGAATTAAATCATAAGGTAAATTCGGCATATAGCTAGCTAGCTATAGCGTTAGCTAATCTGTCAACTAACGTTTTAAAATGTGAAGCGGTTCAGGGGCCGTCTAATGGCAGGCTAACGTTCGTACTTTGAGATTTTAAGGTTTTATATTTACCCTGCTTATCACCAAAATTACACTTTGTAAAACAGTTCAGTAAGACGTTGGTTTGTTTCTGTAGATAGACAATTAAGCATTTGCTAAATCTGGCAAAAAATTAATTATAAAAACGGGGTTCGGAGTGGCAGTGGTCATAAAACATCAGTAATTAGATGGTGCCCGTTTGTTGACTAACGTTAGCCTTCAAAACACCCCGATGAGCATCGTCACAAGTTCTGTTAACATCATTTTTTTTAAACTGATATATCACTAACGTTGATAAGCTAGCTATTTAAATTAAAAAAGAAAATACCTGTCAAGTTAGCGTTAGCTTAATGTAGTTACTGACCAGTCAATTAGCTAACTTTGTTTTACTTTTTGTTAAAGCTGAATTGACCATAAGCTTAGCTAAAGTTACATAAAACTGACATTAGCGGTTCATAATCGGCTTTAACAGGGACTAGCTAAACACGTTCGATGGACATATTGAATCACATTTGACTTTGAGATCAATACAATTGTCAATATCACGATTAATCTGATTGGTACTTTTCCATTTCATGTTTAAAGCAAGGGTAACTTTGGTAAACTGTTAGTAGTAGTAGTAGTAGTAGTAGTAGTAGTAGTAGTAGTAATAGTCTACAAAATGTCTGACCATTAAAATTAGATTCTGGCTTGAAAACAAAGCCAACTGCATGAACACGCAAACACAACAACAGTTGTCTGTTGAAGAAATGACGCTATAGGGTGAGAAAGCCAACATGGCCGCAGGGACAAAAAGTGCTTCTCATAATGCAGGCGAAACATTTAATATGGCTTAAGAATTTCTTCAAAGTGAAATCTTCTGGGGATAGCCAAATCTCTTATACAGCTAATTTGACAGTTTGAAAATCCCTCTATCCTTCTCTGATAAATTTTACCTCTCTTAATCCCTCCCCTTATCCTCCTCCACCTGTTAGTCTGGGTTTGCATACCACAATTATAGTTGTGTGTGTGTGTGTGTGTGTGTGTGTGTGTGTGTGTGTGTGTGTGTGTGTTTGTGTAAACCTAATCAACAAGTGAAAAGAGTCAGGTATGTTATTGTCATATTAGTTTTTTGTATGGTGCAAATTAAGCACCTGTAATCCGAATCTATCTAGTATTTGGGGCAGGTGCAGTGCCACTCATGATCCTTATGTGTTGCTCTATCTAATGTATTTTCAAGGGTTCCTAGACTTTCTCTATCTATTATATTTTATTTGAATTATTAATTACCTCTGTATATTAATCTCTTTCAGATAACAGGAAAGAGTTTGAAAACTATGAGTTGACGATCACTGCAGAATTGGCCTGCTCAGAGGAAGAGGCACTAATGATTCCAGAAAAGAGGAAGCCAAAGAAGACCTACACACATTTCGAAATGGGTAGGTAATGAACTATTATTAAATCATATCCATCTATCAACAGTAAATATTTAAACTCTTTGGTAGTTGTACTTAGGTTACATTTAACCCAAACGTGCAGTGAAGGAGAGATAACACCCATCCTTCCTGTTGCTGTCAGACTTTAGTGTACAACACTAATGTACAACATCAATGTACTTATTATGTAATATCAATAGCTTTAAAATGTAAACTTTCTGTCTGTCTACTCTACTGTTTTAACTATATTCTTGCATTTTTACTGATGCGTTTGTCATTGCACGTTCCCTTTGGTGCAGTATCACTGAAAATGTCCCCACTGTGGGACTAATTAAGGAAACTATCTTATTTAAAATGTTTTATATGTTAGTATTTTTCAGATCTAACTAACGCAGAACTTAAAGTACTTGTGCCTGGTGCTGGATGTCTAGGGTATGACTATTTTAGAAAAATAAATAAGTTAAAAAGTCCACATGGGATTTGTTTTTGATGCGCTAGGTTTAACCAATCATTGAACTTCCACCTACCAATGAAACAAGTTCTAGGCAATCAGATGGAAGTAGGTCGGGTGAGGGTACGGTGTGTGGTCTCCGTGGTAACGCCGCTAAAAAAATGTAGATACGGCTTTAGTTGAGAAATAGTTAACAACAAATGGCGCTGGGCATGAATAGAGGACAAGAGGAAAAGGGTGGAGACGGGAAGCCGTTTAGCACTTGGTGCCTCAAATCGAGCATCCGGCTACAGCGTATGTTCAAGGAAGATACTCTGGACGGCAGCAGCGGTAAGAAGGTGCTAGCTAGTCATTAGATGCTAGTCACAAAGCTTCGTGAATAGTTAGAGTGAAGCAGCGTTGCCAACTCTCAGCTAACGTCAGTCAGATACCGCCCAGCACCCTGGGGCTCCTCCCTCACTCCACCCTCTTCGTCTAAAATCGTCTTAACTGCAAACTCGCCGACTCATATCAGCATCGCCGCGGGAACTAGGGGTGCGGAGGGTGCTGCCGCACCCCCTAACAAAAGGACAAACAACTACAACCTTAATTAAAAAAAACAAAAAAACCCATTTATTTTTAATAAATTTATTATTAATATACAACTAATACCTTTCATTAGAAATTAAGTAAGAGATAAAGACATAATTTGATTAGAATGAATCTGCCGATTTTGCCATGAGCGAGGCGAGCTGCGTGCCCCTGACGCTGAGGAGTGAAGAGAGTTGTGGGAACTTTCCCGGCGGGTCAACAGTAGCCTACAGACGTTTGCTAGCCATGGCACAAAGGCGCATTTTGGATTTCTTTATAAATCAACCACAGGCTAAAAGCCAAAAGATCGGAGGCAGAAAACTCAGCAACTGTAACCTATAGAAGTAGCAGCAGCACCTCACCTCCACACTCCCACAGCGACCCTGCTAGCAATAGACGACCAGGCAGCTAATGTTGTTAGCCAAACTAGCAGCAGCAGGGCTGCAGCCTCGGGGTCACATTTTTCCTGGTAGACGTTTTGGGGATGAGGATTTTTTGTGTTTTCTGTGTTATGACTGCAGCACAAGGTAAGAATGCTGGTTTATTATTATGCTGCCGCCGTGCAGTAAATTGGCATCAACTGTTCAGTAACAGTTCAACTTTTTTTATTACATGCGTGTAAAGCCTTCTTATTGGAAAAGCAGAAAGAGGTCGCACCTATATTTAATTAAATGATTATTATTTAATTAAAATGATGAGGCCCTGTTAAGAAAGTTGGGTCCGTGTACGTTTTGATAGTTTGTTTTTTCGTTTGAACCACAAAACGAAATAACGACAAAACCACATTTTTTCGTTTGTCGTTTCAACGAAAGTGTCTGACCAGACACCTTTGTAAATAAAATGCACAATTAAAACAAAAAATTAAAAGACTCATTCAATAACTTACCCAGTCAGTGATGGAAGGTCCGTGGCTGGGTGGTTTTGTTGTTGTGCACATTGCACAGTTGCCCTCTGTGTCAAACACTATTATACAAAAGAATATTTTAGCTCTGTAGTACTACAATATCACATAAAACTAAGACGGGAGGCCGTACCATCACTGTAAAAACAAAATATACAATCCTGTAATAAAGATTCCATATACAGGCAAACTGCTACATTTTTTTTATTCTACTGTCTTTGTGTTCCATCCTAATCTGAGAACAAAAGAGTATGATTGGTGTTCAATGAGAGTTTATACTGAGAGTTAGATGGAGGGTGAGAGCTACGCATCACTTGTCTGACCGGAAGAGACAGCGCAGTGTGGTCTGAGGTTTGTTAGCTCAAAGCTTTGTGGAAATCAAATTTGAAAATGCAACAGTGAACGCTGGTGTGCAGTCTATTGCCAAGTAGACCAAATAAGAAGCAGGTGTGTGAAATACATAAAATGCATCAATGTTAAAACTGAATCCTTTGAACAAAACCATACATCAAAGACCTCGCAGCTGTATGTTTATGATCTTGATTTCAAAATAAAACCTTTTCCCCTTTAGATGTGGTTTTCCTTTTACTTCTAACCTTATTAAAAACCACGTAAAACTCCAATAACATTAACGCAAATTAACTGAAAACTCCAGAAAACCATCACAGAGTATGAAAATGATGACAACAACTGTTTATTATTATCATTAATAATAAAACATTTATTAATGAATAGTCAAATTGAAAATCGATCGATGTTGGAGGTAACTGGATCACCCAGCGTAAACCCATGCAATCACTGGATTGATTGATTGATGGATTAAGGAAGGTTTTAGGAATGGAGGCCACGTTAAGAAAGTGTGTTTGACGTTGGAGGGACTTGGAGTTCAATTCAATTCAATTTTATTTATAGTATCAATTCATAACAAGAGTTATCTCGAGTCACTTTCCAGATAGAGTAGGTCTAGACCACACTCCAGAATTTACAAGGACCCAACAGTTCTAGTAGTTTCCTCCAGAGCAAGCAACAGTGCGACAGTGGCGAGGAAAAACTTCCTTTTAGGAAGAAACCTCGGACAGACCCAGGCTCTTGGTAGGCGGTGTCTGACGACCGGTTGGGATTAGAATGAAGAGTGGCAATAACAAAAATAGAAAAAATAATAGTTTGTAGTAGTTCTTTGTAGTAGTTCATGGCATAGCAGGGCACTGTGTGGCATTACAAGGCACAGCAGGACGTAGCAGGGCACAGCAGAGAGTAAATCCATGCAATCACTGCATGGAATATTGGCCAAATTGAGAAAGTGTGTTTGACGTTGGAAGGGACTTGGAGTAAATCCATGCAATCACTGCATGGATTAATGAAGGTTTTAGGAATATTCGCCAGCATAGGGGGACAGGGGGACTCCATGCTACCAAAATATGACACCACAGTATCACATCTGGGAGCTGATTTCTTCTTTCAGGGAGTCCTGTTGTCTGCGGTTGTTCTCCATCTTCACCCTCATCGCCGTACACTTCCCTCCAGAGCTTTTCGTTGTCCACCTTTTTATTCATCTTCTGTAGTTCTTTATGAAGGGCTTTATTCATCCGGTTCAAGGTGTTTTTCTCCACTTTCAGGGAATTGTATGTGTTGGCCCAAACGCTCTCACCTCGGAGTGTGTTGCCGAGCTCCTGAACTTTAAGCTGCAGAGCTCTGTTTTCTTGGCTCACCGCTTTGTTCTCTGACTTCAACTTGTTGTTTCGTTCCTCCAGAGTTTCTTCGTTGGAGAACTTTTTCTCCAGCTTCTGGACTTCTTTCTGCAGAGTGTTGTTCTGGTTCGTGAGAACTTTTTTCTCCTCCTTCAGTGCTTTATAATTCACCTTAAAGGCATTCAGAACTCTGAGGTTGTCATTGTAATTCTGGATTTCCTCAGTGGCTTTGTTGTTCTGGAGCATCAAGGCGTCTGTCTGTTGTTTCAGAACTTCATATTTGTGCTTCCAGTCTTCTTCATTCAGAAGCTTTTTAAAAACACCAGAATGGGTTTTACCCAGGGATCTGTTTTGTGCCTGCAGAACTTTCTCTTCAGCTTCCAGTTCTACGTATTTGTCCTTTAAATGTCTTGTAATCCTGAGCTGGTCATTTACGACTTGGATTTGCTGATTCAAATTATCATTGTCTTTCTTCAAAACATCCATGCGGTCCAACGTTTTCTTGTACACGTCACGCCAGATGTTTGAATTGTCCGATTGATTTTTGAGAGCCTGGAGTTCCTGCAACAAGGCATCGTTTTCACAGCTCATGTGTTCATTTAATGCCTTGACTGCCTCTATCTCTTCCTCCAAATCGTTATCATTCTCGATACTGTCGTGCATCTCCTGAATCTGATGTCGCAAAGCCTCATTCTGCTGGCTAATGGCCTCTTTCTCGGCTTTTGCATCGCTGTAGGATTGCCGATTCCTCTCCTTGAGCTCCAGGAGTTGGCTTTGCAGGGCGGTGTTTTGCTGGCTCATGGCCTCTGTCTGCCGTTTTAATGCAGCACACATTATGTCCACACTCGTCTCATTTTGGAGTTCATTCTGCAGGTAGTAAATCTCACTCTGCAGCTCCTCGTGCTCTTGTCTCACGGCCTCATATTCTTCTTTCACTTCATCAAAGTTGTTCAGCCGGTTTTTGAGATCACTAACCGATTGTTGCAGAGTTTCCCGCTGCAGGTCCATCGCCTCATTTGAAGCTTTTGTTTCTTTATATAAAGCCTCAACAATGCCGTAATTTTGGACCTTTTCGCTGAGCTTCCACACTTCTTTTAGAAGGTCCTCACATTTCTTCTTTGCAGCTTTTTCCTCTGCCTTCCCTGAGACGAATATTTCCTCCAAATTGTCCCAGCCGTTGAACTGTCTCTGGCGCTTGTGAATTTGGTGGCGCAGGGTCTTAAGCTGTTGGGTGATGGCCTCTAGGCTCACACTCATTTCATCCTGGTTGCTACCCATAACTGTCGGTTCCTGGCGGTGGGCCATGGTGTCGTTCTCCAAGGACTCCAGAGGAAAGACGATGTTTTGGTTGCAACTTGTGTTCTGGTCTCTTAAAGCTTGTCGCTGAAAAATACTTCTCTGTTTAGCAGAGAAATACAGACGGCGGGTGTATTGTCAGTTTTAAAGAGATGATAATCAACGCAGCACAGTAAAACCGTGATGAGATTCTCAGTACTCAGTGAGAGATCGCTTGTCAATCAACCTTCTGACAGATAACCAAAAGTCTTTTTGATCTGGTAAAGGTAGAATGTGTTACTTTGATTGGTGACATCACTGCATTCTAATGCTATGATGCAACATCAAGGCAGCTGTTGCCTTGGTGACAAGGAATGAATTGCATTTTGGGTAACATAGGAAGGTAAACAATAGACGGGTGTTGCCTAGGTAACAATGAACTGAGTTGCATTTTGGGTAACATAGGCAAGAAAGTGAATGCTTAGAATGAAAATGGTAACTCTGGTTGTGCTAAAACGTTTTTAACTGATCATTGCAAGTCTGCTGATGTAAAGGAGTTATACTGTGGGAGTCTGATAATAATATCCCACACACGTATCATGTCACATCATGTTTTGCTGCTCATGATCACAATAATAGACATTTGGCCATTGTTGGGACCATTTTACTAATTACCGGAACCACAAACGCTACACAAACAAAACATTTTGATGATGGTAAGTGTCTGCTGTAGGGTCATAAAGGCGGGGACACCCAGATACAGCAAGGCCTAGGCTTTCCATGTTTTTCCGACGAAAGTTGACCATCATGGGCGCCAACAGTTCAGTTTAGACTCCAAACCATCTAGTTAGGATTAGAAAAAAAGATGTGGTTTTGATACCGGCCCCTCAAAGTTATAGGCTACTGTAAAATTCCATACATTATTTACATATTTATTGAAAAACACCATTTACAGACCCATCTGATGAAATCCTTAACAAATGATTGTCTGCCCTGAGAAACATGTTAATAGGAGCTTTTATAGTGCTATCACAGTATCTGCCCCCCCCCCACCCCCAAAATACAATGAAGTTTCTTTTGTCTGTGTTACGTCTAAAAAGGTAAACCACAACATCTCTGCCTTACCTTTACTTCTCTAAATGGCTCTCTGTGAAAATGTGGCTTCCTTCCAATGTGGCTTCTGAGAACCATCTGAGGCGATCTTACCTGGAAACCACAGAGCAGCAGTTTAAAGTAGAGATGTATTTATCTTTATTTAATTTTACTAGTTTTCTTCCAACTTATTTTTTGGAATAGAAATGGAGTTAATTTGTTAACTAAGGTTCGGGAGCAGGGCCACGCCTAAACCACACCTCTAATCACCAGACAAAACTACATATACCGTGCACATGCACAGCCAGGCTTGTGTCTCTGATTGCTTGACGCAAGCCGGTCGGCGTTTCACGCTCTCGGTCATGGATCCGGAGCTACGGCTACGCTCACCTGATGTCCATGACTATCTGTACGACAATCTATTCGAAACAGGGCATGTTTCAGTCACGCCGCAGCAGTCGGATCCCGTCATATGTCTCAACGGCGCCGATTGCGGTTCGCGGTCACCGCGCCTCGGCTTCGCTCGGATCTCCACTCTCCTGCCGAACGTTCCCCGGCTGCCTGCGGCTTCAGCCTCGGCTTCAGCCTCGGCTTCAGCTTCCAGCAGCTCCCTGCGGCTCCCAGCTGCCTCGGCTTCAGCTTCCAGCGGCTCCCAGCAGCCTCGGCTTCGGCTTCCAGCGGCTCTCAGGCTTCTTCCCCTCAGTCCGTAAGGTTGTGAAATCGTCGTCTACACTCTCCTTGTCATCGGCTTTCCTCCCGTGGATGCGCCTGCTACTCTCCTCGGCGCTGCGCGCCCTCCCGCATGGCACGGCCGTCTCTTCCTCCACAGATGACACCCGATGTCGGAGACTGGACCGTGGCCTGCCTTCTACTGTGCCTCATTGACACCAGTACTGCATTGTATCGGCTCTTCCTAGCCTCCGTCGCTACCTCGGAGGCGGCTACCACCGGGCCTCCGGCCCTTCCGGGTCCCCCGCCGGCGTCGACCTCGGCCAGTGGCGTCGCGCATGACGTCACCGGTCGTCGACCGCCGCCGCATGCTCCACCGGCTCCCCCTGGTGGGGGTCAGGTTGTGTGTCCCCCTGTGCCTGCTCCCTCAATGTTTGTTATGTCCCAGGCTATCTCAGCCTTCTTTTCATCCCTGTGTTCGCGGGCTTCACTAGATCCCCGCGCACACGCATCCTTTCATCCCTTCATCCCTTCCTCTACCCTTCCTTCTGCCGCTCTCAGCCGTGCGGCTTCTGCTCCTGTCTCCTTCCACGATGGCCGCTCCGGCGTTCCTGTGCCCTGCCCCGCAGCTCTTCAGGACCTGCCCGGCGTCATCCCGGGCAATTCTCGGCCTTCTTCTTTTCCGACTGGTCTATCCTTACCCCCCTCCCCATCCCCCTCATCCCCTCCCCCCCCTCCTTTCCCCAACACCCAAATGTATTTTGCTTCTTGTGTTAGGGCAGGTGTGACGACGGGGGACGAAGGCGAAGGACGGAGAGGGGGAAGCTGCTTCGTTGGCTTCTATTGCTGCCCACAGCGGCATCAACCACTGGGCCTCCTGCACTTCCGGGCGACCTGCCTGCGTTGGCTATGGCCGGTGGCGTCACGTGGCCTCGACGGCCACAGCACTCATCACCAGCTTCCACTAGCGGTGGTCAGGTTGTATTTCCCCATGTGCCTGCTCCTCTGTCTGTCGTGTCTTGGGCGTTCTCCGCTTTGTCATCCCTGTGTTTGCGGGCTTCACCAGACCCTGTGCACTTGCATCCCTTCATTCCTTCCTTCTGCTGTTCCTGGCCATTCGGCTTCGGCTCCCTCCCTTTCCGAGCTGGCCGCACTGCCGTTCAGTGCCACATCCGTGCTCGGCGATTCTTAGCCTTCTTCTTTCTAACTGGTCTGTCTTCCCTCCCCCTCCCTTCCCCAACACCCGAATGTATTTTGCTCTTGTGTTAACGACTTTTCTCCAGCCATGGCAGCCGGTCATTCGGCCGGCTTCCGGTGCGCTGGCCTTCTCCGGTCTCCCATGCTCTGCACTAGCTTATTTTCTCTGGCAATTTAGGCCGCGTGCTATTGTTGATGATTTCCGCAATCTCGCCATCCTTCTCTCCAATGGGGCAACCTCTGGGCCTGGCGCCTACATTGGGTTCTCGGGCATTGACCTGATTCGTTGTAATTTCTGGCGTTGCTGCCCTCGGAGACGGGGTCGTGCTTCATTCTGCTCTTCTCTGCCACCTGTTATTCCTTCGGCATCTCGATTCTGCCATTTCGATTGGTTCTGTAAGCGACTTCCTTCTTGTCTGTCCTTTCGTGTCTTTCTTGTCTTTCTTGCGCTGTCTTGGACGGGGCTCCCTCCGTGGATTTGGCGGTTTCCGCGGGGGTCATGGTTTGTTTTAGCTTAGCCCTCGGATTTCTGTGGTCCGGCACGGTGTCCAGTCTCCTTCGACATTCCGTGTCCTTTCTCCATTGTCATGGCTGACTTACTTTTGGGGGCATGACTGGTCACAAGTCCATACTCATTTACTCAAACACAGCAGTAGAAGACATCTTACATAAAGAAATTCAGACACTCGGCTCCAGAATCAGACATTCACCCCACACCAGTTCCACTTTTTAGCCATAACGTTCAACTAACACACCAGCCTAGAAACTTCTTACGCATCACGAGACGCCATCATCAGCAGTCTTGCCCAGCACTCTCTCAGCCTACTTAACTGGCTGGAATTGCTTTAAGGCACATCAAGCCACATATCGGCTTCCGTTCCCCTCTCTGGACGTTACATCCATCTGCAATTTCATCACCCATGCTCATTTCATTCAACGCTTGTACAGCTTTTCACTTCATCTGTCTATAATCCTTCTCATCATCCCCGGTTTATCAGACATCACCATCCACACCTCAAACTCTCTCATATTCACACTTAGTGTCCTTCCCATTAGAATGGGAATGATGAGTGAATAGTAAATAATATCAATCAAACATATCGGCTCCAGGTACGCCGCCAAGGCATCTCTACGACACCCACTTTTCACTAATTGAAAATGGCCACTTGACTCTGTTTTCAGAATCCTCTGAACAGCATTCTGCATTTCAGCCACCTCACCCAAACATTATTCCAGCCAATCTTTCCGCATCGGCGCAGCATCAACAGTTGCCAGAAACCATTCAGGTCCTAGGCCGCTGGTCATCCCAGGCATGCTGATATTCAGTCAAGCCCACGCACAACTCAGTTCTACACAATCTGACACTTTGGGGGTCTGTAGACTATTCGGCGAAAACTGCTTATGAGACGGATCCCCCACCCTGAGTCTCTTCCACCCGGTCATCATACATCCTCCCAGACCAGCCATCGGACGACATCCACATCAATTTTCACATTCATAATGTTCATCTGCACATTCATATTGTTCATTAAATCTTTAACTAACACATGGTTGTGGCGTGGTCCATGCTAGTGAAATGGAGTTAATTTGTTAACTAAGGTTCGGGAGCAGGGCCACGCCTAAACCACACCTCTAATCACCAGACAAAACTACATATACCGTGCACATGCACAGCCAGGCTTGTGTCTCTGATTGCTTGACCCACCCTCCCTTTCCCTCTCCATCCATCTTACCCCTCTTCCCTTCCTGCTGCTCATCTCTCTCATGTCTCTTCTAGGTACCGTCTGGGGGTCTGTAGACTATTCGGGCGAAAACTGCTTATGAGACGGATCCCCCACCCTGAGTCTCTTCCACCCGGTCATCATACATCCTCCCAGACCAGCCATCGGACGACATCCACATCAATTTTCACATTCATAATGTTCATCTGCACATTCATATTGTTCATTAAATCTTTAACTAACACATGGTTGTGGCGTGGTCCATGCTAGTGAATACACATAAAGCTTGAGTCAGTTTGGTTTTGTATAGCAGTTTATATTTTCATCACACCACTTGAAGATAACCTTTTCCTTTTGACACACACACACACACACACACACACACACACACACACACACGCACAATTAGTTTGGTGAATATTGAAATAATGATTATATTTAACACGATTACCCATTGACTTTTGGTAGGATGTTGCATTTATTGAACTTAACAAGTAACAACCACCATTTACAGACCCATCTGATCAAATCCTTAACAAATGATTGTCTGCCTCTGAGAAACATGTTAATAGGAGCTTTTAAAGTGCTATCAGTGTCTGCCCTTTGACCTTTCATGGTTTGTTAAGACACACACAGACACACACACGCACACACACACACACAATTAGTTGAGTGAATATTGAAATAATGATTATATTGACTTTTGGTAGGATGTTGCATTTATTGAACTTAACAAGTAAAACACAACAGTGTAACACACAAATCAACAGTGAAAACACCTAGAAGTGTGAAATGTCTCTTTATACTTTTCCCGTTGAACGTTTTAAATTCCCTTTACAATAAACAACACACATACACGTATACCTTTTCCCATTAAACTTTTTGAATTGCCCTTAAAATAAACATAAGAAAATATTCTAAAATGTTTTTTTTTTCTCTTGTTGGGAGCTGAATTTGCGATCAAAATTGGATTAATTACAGAGCTCTGATACAAAGTGTCACAGCGCAACACGGCATCATCAGACTTTAACAAACAGTATTCATTTGCACACACACAATGATTTTAGAGATATAGTGAGATACATGTTATGTCTTAAGAAAAGCTTGTTAAAGAAGATTACTGCAAGATCAGGCTTTAGCAACACGGCGTCACAATTATAAATCATATTTACAAAACAGCTACATTACACTGTTAAAGTGACACAAATTACTGGTCATGTCTTACACAGAGACGGAGGTAAAACATGTCGAGCTCTAATGCTTCACACTAAAGTACACACATTCACTCCAGGTGTCGTCTCTCTGCATCTTTGATGCGTTCTTCTTTGTTTCAGAGGAACTTCTTGAACCAGTAAACACTGTGTTCTCCATCACAGGTCCCAGTGTGTACTGTACAGTTGAGAGTCACAGAGCCTCCTGGCTGGATGCTCTCAGACGCTGACTGATGGACTGTAGCTGGGACCTTCAAACCTGAACCTTCTACATTGATAATGGTGCCGTCCGCAAAGTCCAAGAGAATTGCATTGATACTTGCACAGTAGTAAGTAGCCGAATCTGAGATGTTTAAATCTAAATTTGTCAAGTGTTCTTTTTCTTCAGTATCTGGTGCAAAGCGTGAATTGTTCTTAAATTCATTATAAAAAGTGATTCTTAAACCAAACACATAGAAGGATAAGATGAGTCTTGGTTTCTGTCCCAGAGTTTGCTTATACCAGTAAAACCTTGCAGCATCTTCACAGAAACATCGTAACGTTACATTGTCTCCAACATTAGCTGATACAAAACGTCTCTCTTGATGAACCGATGACAATGCCTGAACAGACATATGAGCTGAAGTGAAGTGGGAAAAACAACTGTAGATTTAATGTAATGTCACTTCAGTGTTATTAGTACATTAAATTATTAGAAACGATACACAGTCTACTTACACTTTTCCCCAAGATCAAATATGTGAGAAAGAGAGCAAACACTGGAGATGTCATCGTGTTGAAGTTCCTGTGTTGAATGACAGAATATCAAAGGTTTCTCCACTCTTTAGAGACAAGGATGCGTTTGATTGGCTAACCAATTCATTATGAAGGAAGCACGATCACGTGCTCTCTGTGACGTATACTGCCAAGTTTAGAACTTAAAAGAATAAATTTACCACAGACATCACTTGTTAAACGACATGTACCCACACCTCACACCTTTACTCACTTTAAAGTCGTGGTTATTGAAACAGCAGTTTACTACAGACTGCAGTTCGCTTACGCTTAATCTTTGAATAACGTGCAGGCATACTTATTTATGAAAAAATCCACTAAGAATACAGCATGGCAATCGTTGCTGGACACAGATGGCTCTGGTCCTCTGATAGAAGGCTCAGTGATGAAGCAAACTAAAACTGGACATTAATCTCCTCTAAAGTTATGACTAATAAACGGCCTAATTCCCTTAAAGGTGTGTTGATTCCACCTCAGTGTTTCTACTGGCTAATCTATGATATTAACCTTTCTGACCTCTGTAATATTTTCTAATCCAGGGCAGATCTGCTGCCTGCTTTTCTCTTTCTGTGAGCAGCGTAGCGCACAGCCACAGCAGCTGGCTAACCTACACTTAGACAGCAATACTAGTTTACATACAACATATTTTTAGTAAAGAACACATTATTTTTGTAAAGAACACAGAATTTTAAGCTCAATCTTATCCTTTTGTGTGTGGTTTTTTCACACATTCTCAAATTCAAAGTGTCACAGTAGCTTAGTACAAAGCATCACTTAACTTTAGCGAGCAGTAGTCATTTGCACACTAAATGCATTCATTTAGACCCTTTATTATTTCTAAACTATTGGTGCCAGAAACACAGAAGTATATTGCAACATATTGGCCCAAGGAAGCACAAGTTATGTCTTTGGAAAGCTCGTTTAATGAGATTACTGCAAGATTTGGCTTTATATTAGCCATACTGAGTTAAAATCATATAGTTACATTATTAAAGTGAGACAAATATGCTCATCATGTCCAGCTCAACTAATTCACACACACATTCACTCTGCTTCTTTGAAGCATTCGTCTTTAGAGAAATTTAAAAATCTTCCTTGAGACTCAGAAAAACAGAAAGAAAACCTCACTACCATGCCATGAGCAGTGAGAACATGCTGTAGATACAAACATCAGCACTAATCTGTCCACACGCAGCTGTTTCTGTTGTTCATCATACACACTAAGAAAGCCAGTTAATGAACACTCTCCGCTTGTCTTCTGACGTTTACATTATCCACCCCACAATATTTTCATTTATGGTTTTTACACACACACACACACACACACACACACACACACACACACACACACACACACACACACACACACACATGCACACATGCACACACATGTGTACACACACACTCATAGTACATATACGTACACAAACATATTGTACACACACACATTCATTTATTAGGCCTGTGAGGTACTTTTTAACTACAGTAGTGCTCATAAAATTATGAACCCATGCAAAAGCTGACTAAAAAGGAATTAAAAAAAGTCTTTTGGAAATTGATCTTAATGCCTTTCTTTGGGAACAAATAAATATTCTACCTTAAAATACACGGGGCATAAGTACACACACCCCTATGTAAAATTCCCATAGAGGCAGGCAGATTTTTATTTTTAAAGGCCAGTTATTTTATGGATCAGGATACTATGCATCCTGAGAAAGTTCCCTTGGCCTTTTGGAATTAAAATAACCCCCCATCATCACATACCCTTCACCATATCTCACGATTGGCATGGGAAACCTTCCATAAAATCATCTCTAACTGAAATAAAACCAGGAAGAACATTTATTTATTTACAATACATTAGTCATTCACAAAGAAAATTGGTGTCCTTAAAGGTTGGATGTTTCCTAATTCTTTTCAATTAAGGCATTAACATCCATTTTCAAAAGTTTTTTTTTATTCCTCTTTTAATTCAACTTTAGCATGGTTGTGTAAACTTATGCAAGCCAATATACATACATACATACATACATACATACATACATACATACATACATACATACATACATACATACATACATACACATATATATACATACATACATACATACATACATACATACATACATACATACATACATACATACATACTTTCCTTTTCCTGTTGTGTTGTGAAGTAGAATTTCAAGTAAGCAACATTATTGCTGTTTGACTACTGTATAAGATGATAAGGACTGCACTGTTGTGGAGGGATGTTTGAGTGGTCTTTGTCTTTAAGAGCATCTAGAGTATGTGAGAGTGCAAATACTGTTACATCCTGCAGAAAACCACAAAGCCAATTGCACTAAAAAAGATACAAAAAACAAGAACATAGGGGTGAAGGCCAACATGTTTCAGAGTGACTGGGATGTAGAAAGTTTAACAAATACAGTAATATATACTGTACAAGGCATAATGAAGCAAACTTGGACATTGAATACAAATGCTGAAAGTTAATCTAAAACGTTCCTGTGCCTTGTTTAATAAATGACACACATATCTGGCAGAAATGTTTTATCGAAAATGGGAAAGAATCTGACCAACTACACTATTAGTCGACATAAATTTAGGTTGGCAGTCAGTTTGTCTTTCATTTGGGCGATCCACCACTTTGGTTCAGACTAACTATTAGATGGAATGAATTTTAATTTTCAACAGATATTCATGGTCCCTAGAGGATACATCCTACTACTTTGCTGCGTGTTCCTGTGTTGTCACTATGGGATTGATACTTGTGGTTCATAGGTAAATATTACATGGATTGCTCCAGGGACGTTACTAGGATTGAAAGAAAGAGCACACAGGCTATGCAAAACTCATTTACATCATAAATTTTACTTAAAAATGTTACTGTAAGGTTTTAGATACAGCAAAGCTGCATGGGTGGAACTAAGTTATATCACATTACTACACCATAAAATGTCTCAAATCAGTGACTGACAGAAGCAAACAAACATTGTTAGTTTTCCTTCAATCGATTTGATTGATTTATTCTTATTTGAAACAAGATGTTCATGAAAATGCACAATACATGTAATTAGATTAAACAATTAAGGATAAAATACATACAAATTATTCAAATCCCTTATAGCCAAAGACCAGGTTGTTTTACAGCATCAACCAATCTGGCTTTCTAAATGAACTGACATCAAACTTCTTTGTCTGATGAATTATTCTCTAAAATGTCCACTGCAAATCAACAGGAGTGATGGAGAAGGTTCACACACTCTCTAGAACAACATATATCATTTAACTTCTCTTTTCACTAATAACTCTGTCCATTCCTATCAGTCTTCTCTTCACTCTTTACACCCTGGACCAATGCAAGATACAGATATTTATCTAAGAATCTATAGCTATGTATGTACATAATCAAAGAAATTCTAAGAAGAATATGCCATCTTACTCAGAACGTAGAATAATATCCAGTTCTACTGCTTGACACTGGAGTACACACATTCATCATTAGTTTTGTTCCTCTGTCTTCTCGATCTGTTGGGCAGGGTGATACTTAAAGCAGCATAATGGACGTTGTCTGCATCTTGGTAACCCTAGTAACAACATATTTAAAAAAGAGTATATTAAGGCTCCTCACAGGAATTATGTCAACAACACAGATAATTGTGATGTTTTTTAAAGGTTAATGAAAACGTGTAAAGTGTACACACCTCTGCATTCGCTGTGGAGGGAGATGGAAATGTTGCGCGGTTCTCTGGTTGTAGAACACAGAAAACATTTTATTTACAAGCAAAATTCCGTGAACACAATCTGCCAGATAGAAAAAGTACCAATTACCTGCAGTTTGGCAGCGGTTTCTTCTGTTCACCTTGTACAGTAAGAAAGCCAGTAAAACACTCAGGATGGTGGTGAAAGCCAAAGCTGCACTCAAGAAATACACTAAAAAAGGAGTGTCCACCTCATCTGGAGAGAGACAGAGACCTTCAGTATAGTTCCTCTTTTTAATTTTAATTTAAATTTGCATTAAAGGCTTTTACAATCTGTACAACATACCACACCCTCCTCACAGCCTTGATTCAGATAGACAAGAAACTCCCGAAAGACAAATCCTATAATGGGGAAATGACTTTCCTCTTGTAACTACCCATCAGATTAGACAGCATGTGCTAGAAAGTCCCTTACCTTCTAACTCCAGCTCGGTCCCGTCTCCAAACACAATGTGTCCACATGAGGCAACAGCACAGTAGTAGGTCCCAGCATGAGAAAGATTCAGACTCTTCATCGGCAGCATGTAGACACAGGTGTGTGTTTGTGTGTTGGGTTTCCTCTCACACTGATCAGTCCTGCCTCCATGGGTGTAAATGAGTCCTGGCTGAGATTCTTCCGACTTCTTGAACCAGTAAACACTGTGTTCTCCATCACAGGTCCCAGTGTGTACTGTACAGTTGAGAGTCACAGAGCCTCCTGGCTGGATGCTCTCAGACGCTGACTGATGGACCGTAGCTGGGACCTTCAAACCTGAACCTTCTACACTTACAAAAATGCTCTCTGAAAAGTCTAATGTGTACAGAAAATTAATGCAGTAGTAAGTAGCAGAGTCTGAAAGACGTACATCTTTGATCCTCAAGTGATTTTTTCCGTTTTTCATATCCAGTGTGAAGCGTGGATTGTTCTTGAATTCATTGTGAAAAGTCCCATTTACATTATATTTAAAGAAAGTAGAGATGAGCTTTGGTTTCTGTCCTAGAGTTTGCTTAAACCAGTAAAGCCATGCAGCAACATCTTCACCTTCATAGAAACATTGTAAAGTCAAGTCTTCCCCAGTTTTTACTGATACAAATCGCGTCTCTTGACGAACAGTTGGGGAGGATTTCACACCTGTTATCTGATCTAAAGTGAAATGAGAGAAGAACAAATGTAGAGTTAATTTTATGTGACAGACAGAAACATCACACATCTAACATAAAATCAAATTATAACTTACCCATTTTCCCCAAGATCCAGCATGTGAGAAAGAGAGCAAACACTGGAGATGTCATTGTGTTGAAGTTGCTGTGTTGAATGACAGAATATCAATGGTTCCTCCGCTCTATAGAGACAAGGATGTGTTTGATTGGCTAAACCTGAAGTGACACTGTGTAGGAAACATGGTCACATGCTCACAGCCACATAGTGCCAAGTTTGGTTTTTTTATCCTTAAAGCCCATGTTGCAGGTTTTTTTTTTTGTCATTAAAGTGTTCATTTATTTTTTAAACACAAACATTTACAAATACCAAAAACAATACAAAAGAAGTAACAAAAATCAAACAGAGCAAAAGGCAGTAACAACTGAACTTAAAGGACAACACCCCTTGTACCATTACATTGTTTATGATTATATCGACTGTATTGTGTTTGAAGCATGTGTACCATCACATGCTTAATGTATCAATCCCTTAATATATAAACAGAAATAGTCCCACACCAAATGAAACTTCCCTTTGATATTGTTACTCCTGGCAATCAAATATTCATAGGATGCAGTCTCCGTCATCAGTTGAGTCCAGTCTGTGAGCCCCGGCGTGTGTGTGTGCTCTTCCAATTCCTCAATATCAGCCTTGCTGCAGTGATGAGGCCTGCGGTTATTAGCGCATGCTTTCCTTTGCTGGTTCCCTGCGGCAAAAGTGTGCAATCTCCCAAGAGACAGAACAGTGGAGATTCCGGTAACGTTTTACCCAACCAGTCTCCCAATTTACTCAATGCTGCTTTCCAGAACGGTAATACCACAGGACATTCCCCAAAGGCATGAAAAAATGTACCATTTTCTCCCTTACACTTCCAACATCTTTTGTCTTCTACTAAGCCCATTCTGTAAAGCTTCATGGGAGTTTAGTAGTTTCTATGTGTGATTTTGTAATGAGTAAATTTGCTTCTAACATCCCTAGTGGCCCAGCCAACCTTGGAAACTATATTACGCCATTTCTCCGTATCTATTTTACACCCTAAATCACTTTGCCATATTAATCTAAGATTCTCAATGCTCACACTCAGTAAATCCATTATAATTTTGTAAAATGTTGAAGCACTATGCATTGTATTTGGCAAGTCAAAAAGATTTTGCACCATATTAGAATCTTCTATACTTTTTATGTGTTGGGAACACACTTCGCACACTGCTCCTCAGTTGTAAATATTTCCAAAATTCACCCCTTCCCTCCAAAAGAAATTGATCCACTAGCTCCTGATATGACTTAAAGACTGCATCCTTATAATATATCATCGATCACACATATACCTTTCCTCTGCCAAGAATCCCAACAGATGGAACGTTTACCTATAGCGATACGTGGATTATCCCATATGGAGGAGTACCCCTGTTTGTATTGTGATTTCCCCATCAACCTATGCACCTCAGACCACACCCATTGAGAGTGCTTCAGAATGGGATTGGGCACCACCACCACCTTAACCTGAGAGAGAGCCTGTATGGGTTTGGAGGGAGCCACCACAGCCATTTCTACCTTTACCCAATCCGGTTGAGAATCCTAGTCAGCCCACTGCCTCACCAGTTTAGCCAATTCAAAAGCCAAGTTATATATTTCTACATTTGGAAGGGCCAAGCCTCCCTTTTCCCTATTAGTACATAGCTTTTTAATATTAATCCTTGGTTTTTTCCATTCCACAAATAATCTTTAACCATTTGATTATATTGTTTATATATGCCACTAGGAACAGTCAATGGCAACATCATTGATATATAATGAAATTGTGGTGCTGTCACCATCTTAATAGTATTAATTTTGCCCCACAGGGTGAGATTAATTATCTTCCATCTATCCAGATTATTTTTCATCTCTTGAAGTAATGGCATCAAATTAATTTCTATTATATCAGACAAGTCAGTAGTTAGCTTTAATCTGCTTCGGTAATATCTCCCTCCATCTGTGCTACTTGTCCTTCAGACAATTTTGGGATATCTATATTAGCAAAAAAGGCTTCAAATTGTTCTTCTGAAGGATCTACTTCTGATTCATACAGCGTCATATAAAAGTCTTAAAATACCTCATTAATGTCCTTTGTACTTGTTACTAGTTCCCCATTAGCATTTTTAATCGCAGGTATTATAAAGCTTGTTTTTTTAATTGCCTAGCCAATAATTTACTGGCTTTTCCCCACTCTCATAGAAGTTACTTTTCATTCTAAACATAGCATATTCTACCTTTCTACTGTATACCTCACTTAACTGGAATTTTAATTCATTCTCAGACGGTCCTCAGAATAATTATCCGCCAGTTCTTTTTCCGCAGCCTTCAGCCAAGACTCCAATCCCATCACTCGTTTTTTACTGTCTTTTATTTTCTTACTTGAATGAGCTATTTTGCCTCTTATATAGGCCTTAGAGGCCTCCCACACTGAGCCTGATCTCTCAACTGATCCTATGTTAGTGTCAAAAAACATTTTAAGATCTTCCCCTAATAATTTGGCAAAAGTTTCATCCTGAAGCAATGACACATTCATCCTCCATCTATTAGATTTAATTGCATCCAAACCCGAACGTACTCCCCATTGCACAGTAGCATGGTCCGTTAATGCAATGGGTCCAATCATACAGTCTACCGTTCCTTCTACCGGATCTTTGGATATCAGGAAGTAGTCCAGGCGGCTGTGGCTTTTATGCATATTTGAATAAAACGTACATTCCCTATCTCTTGGATGTACTAGCCTCCAAATATCCACCAGGCCCAGGTCTCTCATCATCAGGTGTATGGCTCTTCTGTCTTTCGACCCACTATTTGTGAAGGACGTTTTGACCAAAACCCCATCTTGTACCTGGTTATAGTCCCCAGAAATGATCGTGTGGCCATCCATTATCTCCCCCATCATTTTATTAACCCTATGAAAAAAGGCCGGTTCTTCTTTATTTGGGGCGTATATATTGCATATATTAACCTTAACTCTTAACTATTTTAGCCTCAACACATATTATCCTACCTTCAACATGACAAAACTCAACTTTTTATGTACGAGTATTGCAACCCTGCATTTATTGCTAGTATAAGAGCTATGGTACACTTGGCCCACCCATCCTGTCTTAAATTTAACTATTTCTGACCACCAGATGTGTCTCTTGTATCAGGGCCACATCTGCTTGTTGGGATCTAAGATAGGACAGACATTTCTTGCTTTTCGCAGGGTTATGTGATCCATTTATATTCCAACTAATAAACCTTACCAAATTAGCCATATCTTAAGTCAATTTATATTCCAGCATATTGTGCACATGTAGTGTGCCCCACATTTTGCACACAGAACATTCTTCCACAAAACCAACCGACCAAAACAAAAACTAAAAACATCCATGGGTGAAGAAAAACATATCCACCTAAAAAACATAGATGCAAAAACTTTCACTCCTACCTCCCTGTTAACCTAAAGAGAAGGGAAAGAACTAAACTACCCCAACTGGACCGTGAGTCGCGTTGAATGACCAACCCAAAGAACCCCCCACCAACCCCCTCACACTGTTATTCAAAGCTACTATCCTTGTTATCAATGCTTTCCAACACGTGACAACGGACTGCCACTGCCAACCCCCCTTTATGAAACACAGTGCCGCCTTCGTTTATCATTACCAGTAAACAAACTTATGTTTTCCCACTTAGAATGTGTACATTTACCTATTTACTGTTTCCAACAGGCCAGTATGAACACATTCTCTCCTACCATGATTCTGGTCTTTCATGCTTCAACACACCCTTCCTCATGTCTCAGGTAGAAATCAGAGCCACGTAGCCTATATCGGTCATCGGGCAGCCGGTCAGCAGTCCGTCATCCATTTGGCATATTCAACCTTGTTCTTCTCCATCCTGCGCGTCGCCTGGCGCTGGAGGCTCCAGCAGCCACTTTTTCCAGAAATGCCAGTGCCCGGCGGTGATCGTCGAATCTCATCCTCTTCCCTTTCCAGGTAAAGCGCATTTGTGCCGGTGGTGCCACAGTAAACCGCACGTCCAGAGAGTGCAATTTTTCCCTCACCTCCGAAAACTTTTTCCATCTCTCCGCCCACTCCCATGGTAGATCCTGGAAAAAGGAAAGCTTTCACCCTGTCCACTTCACTCCTTGCCCTTCCCTATACGCTTTCGCTTTGCAGCAGCAAACACTTTCTCCTTCTCCAAGAAGCACAAGAAGCGGATGACAATAGGTCTCGGCGAACGATTACCATCCACCGCCGGTCCGCCCGGGACCCGATGTACCCGCTGTAGCTGTGCCTGATCCACCGGCACGCCAAGAGCCTCGACAGTGATGTTCCTCACACATATCTCCAGTTTGCCCTCTTCCACCTTCTCTTTCAAACCAACCAGAACCAAATTCTAGCTTCTATCCCGAAAGTTGGCATCTTGCTGGGCCGCTTCAAGCACTGAGCACTTCTTGACATTTCTCTCCACCATTTGCCGAAGGCCCACGTTTTCATCTTCCGAATCAGATATCCTACTTTCAGCTGCCTCCAGACGCTGTATGACGCCATTAACATCCGTGCGGAGGCCCGCGTTGTCCTTTTTAACTTGGTCAATATCAGATTGCAATACCAGTAGTAACTTACTAACGTGTCTAAGCTCGTCCATAGCTTTTCCGTATGATTTTTGCATCGCTGACAGAACGCCTGTATCCACATTTATCACCACCCGGGCCAGCCAAGCTAGTTACTTCTTCTTGTTTGTCGCTGTCTTGTACGTCCGCCATCTTGCTAGCGTCCTAGGGTGCCGTTGGCTTTGCCCCGCTGCCATCTACAACTTATCTGTGTCATGTCGAGCCAAAAGAAAGTTCTCAATCACACTTTTATCATTTTAGAGTAGCCTCTATCTATCACATTTTGAGGTTTTGGGTTATTCTGTTGGGAGATCAATTTTAGGCGGCCATGTTCTCAAGCGTGCTCACGTGACTCCCCATGTTGCAGGTTAACCACCACTGTTGATTATTGGGTACAAAAAGCACTCAAGATATGTATATCATTTATAAAAATGTCTCCAAATAGTGTTAAATGTCAGTTTATGGTCATTTTTGGTATTCGTGGGTTTATTAAGTTGTTGGGACCATTTTACTAATTACCGGAACCACAAATGCTACACAAACAAAACATTTTGATGATGGTAAGTGTCTGCTGTAGGGTCATAAAGGCGGGGACACCCAGATACAGCAAGGCCTAGGCTTTCCATGTTGTTTTGGCAGTTCTGTCCAATTCTGTCAAACAAAGCATCACTGCGCTGTTCAGGCCAGTGATGAGTAAAACAGGTATGCTGTCGGACAGTCTGGCAAATATGGAGGCATGCTAAGACAAGGCATTACATTTGATGTAATACATGTACATCTGTGTGTGTGTGTGTGTGTGTGTGTGTGAGAGAGAGATGGGATCCTCCAAGCAGCTGCAAACACCGTTGCATTACATATCACAGTGCAAAGCATTCTTATGAACTAGATCTAATGATAACGTACCAAAGTGTATGTGCAGCAAGTCGTATGATAAACTACAAAATTACAGTGAGGTGCCGGTCGCTTCGGCGGCCGTTGCAGTTGAGTTTAGCCGACGAAAGTTGACCATCATGGGCGCCAACCGTTCAGTTTAGACACCAAACCATATAGTTAGGATTAGATACCGGCCCCCTCAAAGTTATATGCTACTGTAAAATTCCATACATTATTTACATATTTATCGAAAACCACCATTTACAGACCCATCTAATCAAATCTTTAACAAATGATTGTCTGCCCTGAGAAACATGTTAATAGGAGCTTTTAAAGTGCTATCAGAGTGTCTGCCCTTTGACCTTTCATGGTTTTTTGACACACACACACACACACACACACACACACACACACACACACACACAATTTGGTGATTATTGAAATAATGATTATATTTAACATGATTACCCATTGACTTTTGGTAGGATGTTGCGTTTATTGAACCTAACAAGTAACACACAACAGTGTAACACACAAATCAACAGTGAAAACACCAAGAAGTGTGAAATGTCTCTTTATACTTTTCCCGTTGAACGTTTTAAATTCCCTTTACAATAAACAACACACATACACGTATACCTTTTCCCATTAAACTTTTTGAATTGCCTTTAAAATAAACATAAGAAAATATTCTAAATTTTTTTTTTTTTCTCTTGTTGGGAGCTGAATTTGCCTGTGCCTGTGGAAATGTGTCGTAACTCCATCTGCCTTAGCCCTATACAGTTCCTTACTGGGACAATACAGTATGACCCCCCCAGACTTCTTTGTTTCCGTTTCCTCAGCCATATGTCCGCTAGCCTCCGACTCTTTGTATGTTGTTCCTATGGCTGCACTGCTAGTGCTAGTTAGCCACGGAGTAGCTTACCATGCCAGTGACGTAGTAGATTGTGGAATTCCAACATGGCGGTGCCCGTGAAACAACAACACTTTCAACTTGCCATTTTATCCCTTTTAACAAATTCACCCATTTTAATAATTGTACCAGTGAGAAGAAATAAAATACATCTGTTATATCACCATTATTCAAATTCCAGTTCAGTTCATCTTTAAGAAAAGCTTGTTAAAGAAGATTACTGCAAGATCAGGTTTTAGCAACACAGCTTTTTTCCTGTTTTAAATCCACAGAAATACAGTCCAGAGTCGGATAAATTCACTTGTTTGATTTTGAGAAAAACAGCAGACATGTTGGATCTCATTTCAAATTTTCCATTTTGAAATCCATCACAGAGTACAGCAGGCTCAGGAGGCTCGAACATGAAGGAGACACAGCGGGGCTGGGATCTCTTGACCACTCTGAACCAATATATCTGAGAGGGAGTACTGGAAAAGTTGGAGCACAGCAGAGAGACGTCTTCCCCAGGCTGAACCTCCACAGTGTGAGACTCAGAAACTGAGACAGAGATCCAGCCTGAAACAAACATAATATTCATCATTTTGCTGGCAAAGCAACAGGAATGCAATCAGTGCCTTTATATGATTTAATGCAGTCAATGCTGTGGAGTAATTCAATGGCAGTACTTACTGAGGCAGCAAAGAAGTAAAACTGTCATCAAGGTGAAGTTCCTCATTGTGCGAATGATCTTGGAACTGCAATGGTACTTTACACTGAGCTCCACCCCCACCACACACACACACACACACACACACACACACACACACACACACACACACACACACACACACACACACACACACACAAGCCATACAAACTTGTGTGACAAACCATGTGCTGTTTAAGAATGTCACATCTTAGGATAGGAATGAGCAGTGTGTTGAGTTTGAAGGCTTACACATCATGTTGTTAGTCCACTCAGTAATACTTTTTAACAAAATGTTATTTCAGGTACTTTTAAAAACCTTGTCAGTTATAGAGCTAGATTTGTTTCTTTATTACATGTGAGAAAATAAATGATCTGAGAGAAAAGAAAATGTCTGAGAGAAAAAGTTATCACACTGATAGCAAAAAAGCATTTTATGAGAGAAAAAAAATATTTAAGAGAAAGTTTTCACACCAATAGCAAAAAAATAATAACATTTGAGACTAAAAAAAATTTAAATATAAATTTGAAATTTTCCAAATTATTTGTGGGAAAAAAATTCTCTCTTAAAATACTTTTTTAAACTCTCAAATATATATTTTTGCTATTAGTGTGAAAAACATTCAAAAAAATGTGTTTCTCTCAAAATGTTTTTTTCTTCTCACTCTCAAAACCTAGAACCCCTCTCGGTGCAATTTCTTGCTCTCGTCTCAGGATTTTTCTCTCGTTGTGAAAATAATGTCATGGGCGGGGCCATGTTCCTATTGGCCAGTCGGGTGAGCACCATCTTGTCTTGGGAGTCCATCTGAATCATTACACCATTGTCACCGGCATAGATGAGCTGCATTAGTTGAGTGCTGAAGCTAGCGTTAGCTAACTAGCAGCCAGCCCGCTTCTAAATAAATACCTTTTAATTATCTAACACTTTAACAGTCAAACTGAAACACTGGCGGTGAGCTCCAGGTCCTGCAGCCGCAGACGGACCGCCGTTTGATTTCAGTGTGAAAAGCAATTGAATAAACTGTAAATGATGAATTAAACCAAACGTGATCAGTCTTTATGTGGTTAAAAGCTGATTACCTCGCTGCGTTGCGGAGTCTGTCCCTTTTTCTGAGCTAATTGACCGAAACAGATCATCTCTAAGTTGTTCTAACACAAAGTTTTCCATTTACTACTTACATTAAAACCTGTATGACATTTTTAACAGCCAGACCAATGACGACTGGAACGAGGAAAAGAATCAGACCAAGGGGGATCACACTGGTCAGGCTCGTTACTCCATCAAACACCTCTACAGGAACCTCTAAATAAAACTTGTGGGTTGAGATCAGTCCATAGTTGACAGTGAAAAATATGAAAAAGTGCACAATCAAAGAAGAATCTTACCTTGAACCTTTAGATATGTTGCAGTATCAATTACTGGCTTTCCATCTGAGTAAAATCCACAGAAATAGAGTCCAGAGTCAGCTAAACCCACATGGTCGATGTTGAGAAAGAGGGTAGTGGTGTTGGATGTCATGGTAAATTTTCCATTTTTAAATCCATTGTAGAATGAAGCATTTGAATCAGAGCTCCACATAGAGGCGATACGGCTGATGTTGGGTCTGCTGTCCAGTCTGAACCAGGACACGTGGCTGGTAAAGCTGCTGAAGTTGGAGCACATCAGTGTGGCTTGTTCACCAGGCTGGACCTCCACAGTGTGGAACTCAGAAACACAGACAGAGATCAGACCTGAAACAACAGAGACAAAATGCTTATTCCTTCACTTCAACACAATACATGCACATTGTATTCAAAAAAGTGGTGGAGCTACTTACGGAGTAAAGCTGTTGGAAACCAGAATCAGCTTTTAATCCAGTCCTAATCTAGTCCTCAACTTTCACATCATTTCACTGGAGTTATCGTTATCATTGTTTACATCATCAATACCATATTCAATCTAAATAGATGGGAATATTTACTGTACGTTGCATTTGACGCAACTCAACAGATTCAGCATTCTGCATTAATTCACAGCAAATCATTGCGGCTTGATGGCGCTAACGTTAGCACATTTAGTTAGACGTGTGGTTTTTTATGGTTTTGTTTTTATGTTTTCCATTTGTTTTTAAGTGTCATATGCATTTTATTGTACTTTGTTGGTATTGTATTACATTTTACGGTGAAGCACTTTGTGATTTTTATCTGTGAAAGGTGCTATACAAATAAACCTTACTTACTTACACATAGACATGATTGAAAATGAAGAAAACGGAGATCCGGCAGACAAGCATCATCCTCAGCCTTATCAGAGAGAGATGTTTGAGACAGTAGGCATCAAGAAGGACTCCTGGCCAATGTGCTGGGGAACTTCTTCATTAATGTCTGTTTAGTCATTCTTATTTTAATCCTTTATTTTATTTCCAGAAGCCATATTTGAGCACACACACAAACATGTAGATTCATTTAAATGTTAAGGGGAAGATTAAAAATATAAACTGGATCTGTGAATTCTCACAGAATCACAACTGATTTCATATCTTGCTAATAATGAGTCAGAATCTTATTAACCTGGAGTCCCAGTTTCTGTCATAATAATCATATATGTGATGTTTTAGGCCTATTGGCAGACATCCATTTAAAATGTAGCCATTGCCATATAAAGACATATATGTGTTTTCCATGTCCACTGAAGTTCCTCAGCAGCTCTCTAGTAACATTTGTGTGCTCCGGGTAGCTTTGCATAGAAAATGGTTGTCATTCGCAAGGCTACTTTTACTTTTATACTTTAAGTAAATTTCCAAGCCTGTACTTTGTTACTTTTACTTGAGTAAAGAAGTTTAATCAGTACTTCCACTTTTACCAGAGTATTTTTTAACTCAAGTATTTGTACTTCTATTTAAGTACGGAAAGTGAGTACTTTTGCCATCTCTGGTCTTACGCACACCCAACGCAATGAAGTGTTGCCAAAAACAGTGAAAAATGACCTCTGAATGAGAAGGCAGCTCTGATTGGTTGTTTTATTGATTGATTGCCCTTTGTTCCAATCAGGTGCAGCTCTAATAATTGTTTAGAGTGTTGAGAGACAGGTAGACTCTTTCTAGTTACTACAGTCATGGGATTATTTACAATGTGTAATTGACATTTATTCAGTAACACGCAGGCAGCTGCATTGAGAGGACGGAGTAGTAGTCTGTCATGTCTTAAACACGTGAAAGCTTTCATATGAGGATGTGAGAGTGTCACACTGCTTCAGGCGTCTTGTCATAAGTTTGATAGATGTTCAAGATAAAGCAGCAGCGTTCAAGTCTGTCCGAAGTGTAAAGATACAGAGACAGATAACTCCCTGATAGCCTGCTGTTTGTGACCACAGTTCAAACTGCAACAATGGGCATGTGGGTGTCAAGACATATTTATTTAAAAAATTTAAATACTCTACCAATCTTTTTGAAATACAGAGAGAGAGATGAGACACATGAGTGAAAAGCACTTTGAAAAAGATCATGTTTGCTAAGATATTGTTAATTAAGAGTGTTAGGACAGGTACAGTAGGCCTATGCAGTTTGCAGGCAGAGAGAAACTTACATTGGATAGTTTGGCTTTGAGTCTTTAGCCTGATTTTGTGGTCATATAAGAGACAAAAATAGTTTAAAAGTAAACTGTAAAACTGAATTGCCGCTGCGTCTGTTTTTCTATTCCTCAAAAACTAGTATAGACACACAGCTATTAAGTCAGCAATAACAATGTGTAATGATTAATATGGTAAAGCATCAGTTGTACTCCAAACAGCTTTTCTCGTTGCTTCCTGAGTCTATCTAGCAGAAGCATACACAACATTGGGCTCCACTTCTCTTTTCTTTCTTGTTTTTGGACGGAAAGCCACAGCTGCGTAGTTCACCTCTTCAGAGGCCCGGTTCTGTCAAAGAGAATATTCACACTAAATCATCTAAAGAAATAAAGACTTGACATCATGGGCGATTTTAGACGTCCATGATGGCTTTTTAAAAAGAAATTGTCCAAAGGGCTTGAAACAGGTTTTAATATCATGTGTGTCTGTGGGCGGTGCCATGCACCTGTAACCCAGTCATGGAAAGGGTTAACAGAAATGTAGTGTTAGGGTTAAGGCCAATCGGAGGAGGTCGTGCCAGACTCCCGCCTTTGGCCGAGTCTCTATCTAATCTGTCAGAGGGAGAGTGGGGTTGTGAAGTTTAATGCTGGTAGTCCCCAGAGAAGAAGCTGGTCATTTCATGGCTCAGATTAGAACCCAAATTGAAACGTAAGCCACTAAAATTGCTGAATGTTAGAACATTGTGTCAAATTGGTCGTTGTTACTGTGACTTATAAAGGTTTAGTTCCATCATAGTGTCAAAAAACGTTAGCTGACGTTGTTGTTCAGTAGCTAGCTCAGCGATTATCGGTGTATCCGTGTAACATTCTCATTAGGGGCTGAGCTCCCCTAAAGGTCTGATACTAGAATCACCCCTGCTTGACATTATTTTAAATGATAAAACAAAGACAGATAAATGATAAAAGATGATTCACCTCAGGCTGTTGTGGATTCTGTTCTTCATTGGCAGCTGAATGAAAGAGACAAAACATCGAATCAGGTCACTGACAATCATTATTCATCGTTACTTTGCTTTTATTCTGATTGGGCAAACATTTTTCTTTCAACATATTCACACAATTTTAGAGAAGTAGTGAAGAAATAAAAATAAACCACAAGAGAGAGTAGCTTTCAGGAAGTACCTTTCTGAAGTCTTCTGATTATAACAACCAGACCGATGATGACCATTAAGAGGAGAACAGTCAGAGCGCCCAGGACCAAACTCATCAGCGTTACTGTTCCATCACACTCTGATGAAAGAAAGACAATACAATAACTGTTTTCCATTTACTGGCTCAGGGACTGTAAGAACATTAAATCTTTCATTTTCTTACTTTCAGACTTCCTGTCGTCATCATCATGAGATTCATCGCTGCCTTTTAACAAAATAAAAGATACATTTACTTTGTATTATACTTTGAAATATTGGACCACTTTCTTATTTGGAATCTTTTCCAAGCGCCACAGGTGTTCTTTTTGGGCAATAATGAGAATTATTGCTGCCTTTCTAAACTAAATCAAGATAATGATTTTATCTTAAGATGATCTGATTTTACCTTAAATGGCATCAGTCTCTTGTTGTAAAATGATGAAATGTGCTCTTGATCTGACAATTATGACATTAGCATATATAAAAAGAAGAATACACAACACAGGATTTTTGTAATCTTACCTTCAACATTGAAGTGTATTGTGCTGAAATTATAACGTCCACCGGTGTAAAATCCACATAAATACAGTCCAGAGTCAGATACATCCACTCCTTTGATTTGAAGAAAGAGAGTGGAGATGTTGGTACTCATCTTCAAATCTTTTTTAATTCCATCACTGTATAAAGGTTTTCCTGTAGAGCTGGTCATCGTGGAGATCCAGCTGGCCTTGGTTCTGTTGAGCACTCTCAACCAGAATGTTACACCGTCTGTGATGGACATGTTGGAGCATGTGAGTGTGACTTCTCCACCCGGCCGACCCTCCACAGTCTCAGTGAGAGACTCAGAACCTGAGACAGAGATCCAGCCTGAAACAAACAGCAGAGACAGAAAGAGACTTACTTGTTATAGGGAGGTAAACACTTCTTAATAAATATAATAATAAGCTTTAATGCTGGAAGTTATTAAGTTGAGAGAAGAGTATTGTCAGTACTTACTGATGCTGCAGAGAATTAAAGCTGTTATCAGGCTCCGGTTCATCGTGGTGCGTATGATCACAGCTCTGTGATGTCTAACTGAGCTCCAGGAAGGCTGCTCTCAACTTAAGAGGGGGAGTCTTTTGTTCTTGTTTATGTAGTTAAAGTTGTCGATCCACGTGGCCTAGCAGGGTGGAGACAGAATGGACAGCGCAGGTGACGCGAAAAAGTCAAGGCGGAGAGAACGAGAAAAGCTAGAGCTGAGAGAGTGAGCATTAAAAGAGAGAATAGCCCTGGATTGCAGCTAACCCACTAAAAAAGAAATGGTAGCAGGGCCGACCACAGCATGTCATACTACCCTTCCTGAGCTAACAGAGCTTTATGATGATCAACACAAGTCCAGTCAGGAAATACCACTCCAAAAGTATACACAATCACATATATGAATATTTGTATCTGTAGCTGTAGTTATAGAAGTGCAACTGACTATTTAAACTGAAGAGATTGGGCTGGTTTTTACTATTTACTACTTTTTGTGTGTAGTAATGACACTACAATATATATATATATATATATATATATATATATACATATACATATATATATATATATATATATATATATATATATATATATATATATATATATATATATATATATATATATATATATACATATATATATATCACACTCATCACACTCATTCATTGTATATATCACACTCATCACACTCATTCATTGTTTGTGCACAAAGCATGCTGGGATACCTCGACACAAACAAAGCTGGCATTGCGACGGGAAGATCAAGCCCCAGAAATGGTAGAACGTGCAGCCCATGCACCAAGGCTCAGTCCTGACCACAGCGGCCCAGCTTTGAGTCCAACCAGCGTCCCTTTGCTGCATGTCACCCCCCTCTCTCTACCCCCTTTTTTCAGCTACTGTTGGTGAATCTGGTGGGTAAATGAGCAGCAGAGGTGAGCTAACTAGACTAAACTAACAGATTTCACTCTTTTTAGCCAGATGTCCGTCACCTTCCACTTTCTTTGTGTTGGCATTCTAAACATGACGTTTAGCTGATGCTTTTATCCAAAGTGACTTACAATTGATATATATCAGAGGTCGCACGCCTCTGGAGCTACTAGAGGTTACGCATCTTGCTCAGGGACACATTGGTTGATGTATCGCAATGGGACTCAAACCCAGATCTCCCACACCAATAGCATGTGTCATATTCATCACCACCACCTATTGATTTGTGTACACAGACACGTTTATGTCGTTTTTTTGTGGTGGTGAGCAGAAATTTTAATCTAATGTATTTCAATTTCTCTTTTTTTTACGTGGTGCTCAGCTTGTAATGGGAAGCATCTATACAAAGGTTGGGTTTAAGAAAAGAACAACGGGGGAAAGACACGTCACATGCCAGGACACGAGCCGCGGTCTCTGGGGGACGTGTGACAACAACAGGACGGTTGTGTTAAAAAAAAGAAAAACGGGGAAATGAATCGCCACACGTGGGGGATGATCTCCAGTCTCCGGGATGAAAGTCCTGTGTCCAACCAACCTCCCTGCACGGATTTTCAGCTTTTCGCATTAGTCGCTACCGTAGTCGTGCTGTGACCACGAAAGATGCTTCCCATTGAAATACATTAGATTAAAATTTGTGCTCACCAACACAAAAAAACAATAACAAAACTAATCAATAGACAAATAACATGACCATTTCACGAACTGCCGTGAGACTGGGTTGTCCATTTCTATATGATGACATATGATGCATGTTTTATCACAGCCACTTTAATAATGTATCTGCATCTGCAGCTTAACATTTTCTCGTTCTGAAAGTGAGGAACTACTTTTCTTCTATACGTTATCCATTTGCAGACTTAAAGGGTTCATCACACAGATGCTGCTCATGTTTTTGCTGAACAAGCTGTTCGTATCCATGACAGCAGAATTCAGAAATTTCTTTTAATTAAATGAAAATGAATCTAATGTAATAGCTGTCTTTTCCCCCATTAGATGCTTTATAGTGTGTGAGTTTGAAGATCAGCGATACATTCACACCCACTTCATGCAGTGACTGGTCAGCTGTGCAGAGGTGAGAAAGTTAGCAGGGTTTGAACTTCTCTCTCCAACCCCAGCAACTGTTTCTGCCACTTTGAGTGTGAAACACCAAGTACAACACTAATCTGCCTCCCAGGAAAGGTCGTCTGAAAATGTACACCTTTATCTCCCCTTTTAACCCTTGTGTTGTCCTCCCGGGTCAAAAAGATTAACACTTTTTTTTTTTTTTTTTACCCTTTTTTTGACATTTGACATTTTCAACGCATTATTTTTTTTTTATTTCACTTCCACAACCTTACTACCACTACTTTTTGGAATCCATGGTCAATAACCCTCATTTGTATAGAATTATACCTAATATTTGAGTTAATAAAGCAGAAATGATGAATTATTTTGACTAATACGTAAGATCAGAGGAGCATATGTTGAGTGGATGAGTTTGGTCAGGATGCTGATTTGAAACCATTTCAATTTACACCCGAAACTCAATGAAAGTGATTGTATTTGCAAAAAGCATTGCATGGAATCCATCTTTTTTTGTGGTATTTTGGTTAAAAAGAATGCCATATTTCTGATACAGACATTTTTTAAAAGGGGTCAAACAGGACAACAGGAGGGTTTCTCTCCTCAAAAGTTAATGTCAGAACAATATAACTACATTCTCTCTTTTGTCGAGTTACTACGGTAATGGGATTACTTTTCTAAATGACAACGAGTAGGTGAAGGGAAGAAGTATGCAGATCCTTTACGTCAGTAAAAGTACTAAAACCACATTATGAAAATACTCTGTTACAAGTAAAAGTCCTGCATTGAAAATGTTACTTGAATAAAAGTATATAAGACTTAATACTTATACTTATAATACTTAAGTATTTAAAGTGAAAGTACTTTAGAAAGTGGAAACAATCCAAACAGTTGAATGTTGTGTTGAATGGTCTAATCCTTTTAGATGTACTTTTAGGCTGTTATATTGTTGGGTAGTTTAATTAATAATAAAACACTGTATTTTGTTTAGTTCATAAAGTAACTAGTAACTTAAGCTGTCGAATTAATGTAGTGGAGTAAAAAGTACAAGATTTCTTTCTGACATGTAGCGGAGTAGAAGTAGAACGTGACATGAAAAGATAAGACTCAAGTAAACTACAAGAACCTCAAATTTGTTCTTAAATACAGTACTTGAGTAATTGACATTCTTCACGTTAACATGCAGGCAGCTGCATTGAGACGACTGAGCAGAGATCACAGAGGAGATGATGGCGGCTGCACCCGCTGGACCTTTGCTGTGATCTGTCATGTGTTAACTACGTGAAAGCTTTCATATGAGGATGTGAGAGTGTCACACCGCTTCAGGCGTCTTTTCACAAGTTTGATAGATGCTCATATGAATATAAAGCAGGCAGAAGTGTAAAGATACAGAGACAGATATCTCCCTGATACTGTTTGTGACCACAGCTCTAACTGAAACAATGGGCATGTGGGTGTCAGACATATAAAAACTGTATCAATCTTTATAAAATACAGAGAGAGAGAGATGAGATTAAAAGTTTAGTGGTTTTATTTGACTTTTTTTTAAAGAAAAGGGAAACTCCTCCCCATTCACCCACAAAAGAACACAGCAGGAGATGAATATGATAAAGCATCAGCTCCACTTTGAGTCTATCTGCGGACAGCATAAACAACATGAGTCTCCACTTCTCTCTCTGATGCAGGCCTCCTCTTCCTTATTGTTGGTGAATACAAACTCAGTGCTGCATCTTTCAGGTCAGAGTCCAGATTCTGGAACGAGTCAGAACAGCTGAGTTAGTAAGAACAACTAAATCATGCCTCTGCTACCTTTAAAACATATAATAGGAAATGATAAAAGAGGATTCACCTCAGGCTGTTGTGGATTCTGTTCTTCATTGGCAGCTGAATGAAAGAGACAAAACATCCAATCAGGTCACTGACAATCATTATTCATCGTTACTTTGCTCTTATTCTGATTGGGCAAACATTTTTCTTTCAACATATTCACACAATTTTAGAGAAGTAGTGAAGAAAAGAAAATAGAACACAAGATAGAAAGAGTAGCTTTTAGGGAGTACCTTTCTGAAGTCTTCTGTTTCTAACAACCAGACCGATGATGACCATTAAGAGGAGAACAGTCAGAGCGCCCAGGACCAAACTCATCAGCGTTACTGTTCCATCACACTCTGATGAAAGAGAATAGAACGACTCTGTTTTCCATTTACTGGCACAGGAACTGTAAGAACATTAAATCTTTTATTTTCTTACTTTCAGACTTCCTGTTGTCATCATCATGAGATTCATCGCTGCCTTTTAACAAAATAAAAGATACATTTACTTTGTATTATACTTTGAAATATTGGACCACTCTCTTATTTGGAATCTTTTCAAAGAGCCACAGGTGTTCTTTTTGGGCAATAATGAGAATCATTGCTGCCTTTCTAAACTAAATCATGATAATGATTTTATCTTAAGATGATCTGATTTTACCTTAAATGGCATCAGTCTCTTGTTGTAAAATGATGAAATGTGCTCTTTATCTGACAATTATGATATTAGCATATGTAAAAGAAGAATACAGAACACAGAATTTTTGTAATCTTACCTTCAACATTGAAGTGTATTGCGCTGAAATTATAACGTCCACCGGTGTAAAATCCACATAAATACAGTCCAGAGTCAGATACATCCACTCCTTTGATTTGGAGAAAGAGAGTGGAGATGTTGGTACTCATCTTCAAATCTTTTTTAATTCCATCACTGTATAAAGGTTTTCCTGTAGAGCTGGCCATCGTGGAGATCCAGCTGGCCTTGGTTCTGTTGAGCACTCTCAACCAGAATGTTGGAGCGTCTGTGATGGACATGTTGGAGCATGTGAGTGTGACTTCTCCACCCGGCCGACCCTCCACAGTCTCAGTGAGAGACTCAGAACCTGAGACAGAGATCCAGCCTGAAACAAACAGCAGAGACAGAAAGAGACTTACTTGTTATAGGGAGGTAAACACTTCTTAATAAATATAATAATAAGCTTTAATGCTGGAAGTTATCAAGTTGAGAGAAGAGTATTGTCAGTACTTACTGATGCTGCAGAGAATTAAAGCTGTTATCAGGCTCCGGTTCATCGTGGTGCGTATGATCACAGCTCTGTGATGTCTAACTGAGCTCCAGGAAGGCTGCTCTCAACTTAAGAGGGGGAGTCTTTTGTTCTTGCTTATGTAGTTAACCACATAAAGATTATTTAAGATTCTCAGGTTCACATCATTTATCATTTTATGTTTTCTTACAAACTGACTATATATACACTCACCGGCCACTTTATTAGGTACACCTGTCCAACTGCTCGTTAACACTTAATTTCTAAGCAGCCAATCACATGGCGGCAACTCAGTGCATTTAGGCATGTAGACATGGTCAAGAGAATCTCCTGCAGTTCAAACCGAGCATCAGTATGGGGAAGAAAGGTGATTTGAGTGACTTTGAACGTGGCATGATTGTTGGTGCCAGAAGGGCTGGTCTGAGTATTTCAGAAACTGCTAATCTACTGGGATTTTCACGCACAACCATCTCTAGGGTTTACAGAGAATGGTCCGAAAAAGAAAAAACATCCAGTGAGCTGCAGTTCTGTGGGCGGAAATGCCTTGTTGATGCCAGAGGTCAGAGGAGAATGGCCAGAATGGTTCGAGGTGATAGAAGGGCAACAGTGACTCAAATAACCACCCGTTACAACCAAGGTGGGCAGAAGAGCATCTCTGAACGCACAGTACGTCGAACTTTGAGGCAGATGGGCTACAGCAGCAGAAGACCACATCGGGTGCCAGAATTTGGCGTCTACAACATGAAAGCATGGATCCATCCTGCCTTGTATCAACGGTTCAGGCTGGTGGTGGTGGTGTCATGGTGTGGGGAATATTTTCTTGGCACTCCTTGGTACCAATTGAGCATCGTTGCAACGCCACAGCCTACCTGAGTATTGTTGCTGACCATGTCCATCCCTTTATGACCATAATGTACCCAACTTCTGATGGCTACTTTCAGCAGGATAATGCGCCATGTCATAAAGCTGGAATCATCACAGACTGGTTTCTTGAACATGACAATGAGTTCGCTGTACTCAAATGGCCTCCACAGTCACCAGATCTCAATCCAATAGAGCATCTTGGGGATGTGGTGGAACGGGAGATTCGCATCATGGATGTGCAGCCGACAAATCTGCGGCAACTGTGTGATGCCATCATGTCAATATGGACCAAACTCCCTAAGGAATGCTTCCAGCACCTTGTTGAATCTATGCCACGAAGAATTGAGGCAGTTCTGAAGGCAAAAGGGGGTCCAACCCGTTACTAGCATGGGGTACCTAATAAAGTGGCCGGTGAGTGTATATATATATATATATATATATATATATATATATTTTTTTTTTTTCAGAACCTGGGCTCTGATGCCCTGAACTATGCATCGCAAGAAGCAGCAGAAGGCCTGAATCAGAGAACCGGCTGGAGCCAGATGTTGTGTATGCTGCCACCAGATAGACTCGAGCAACATCTGAAACTGCAGCTCAGAGTGGAACTAATGCTTTATCAAGTTAATCTGCTGTTGACTTTTGTTTGGGTGGCAGACGGGAGGCCGTACCATCACTGTAAAAACAAAATATACAATCCTGTAATAAAGATTCCATATACAGGCAAACTGCTACATTTTTTTTATTCTACTGTCTTTGTGTTCCATCCTAATCTGAGAACAAAAGAGTATGATTGGTGTTCAATGAGAGTTTATACTGAGAGTTAGATGGAGGGTGAGAGCTACGCATCACTTGTCTGACCGGAAGAGACAGCGCAGTGTGGTCTGAGGTTTGTTAGCTCAAAGCTTTGTGGAAATCAAATTTGAAAATGCAACAGTGAACGCTGGTGTGCAGTCTATTGCCAAGTAGACCAAATAAGAAGCAGGTGTGTGAAATACATAAAATGCATCAATGTTAAAACTGAATCCTTTGAACAAAACCATACATCAAAGACCTCGCAGCTGTATGTTTATGATCTTGATTTCAAAATAAAACCTTTTCCCCTTTAGATGTGGTTTTCCTTTTACTTCTAACCTTATTAAAAACCACGTAAAACTCCAATAACATTAACGCAAATTAACTGAAAACTCCAGAAAACCATCACAGAGTATGAAAATGATGACAACAACTGTTTATTATTATCATTAATAATAAAACATTTATTAATGAATAGTCAAATTGAAAAGATCGATGTTGGAGGTAACCGGATCACCCAGCGTAAACCCATGCAATCACTGGATTGATTGATTGATGGATTAAGGAAGGTTTTAGGAATGGAGGCCACGTTAAGAAAGTGTGTTTGACGTTGGAGGGACTTGGAGTTCAATTCAATTCAATTTTATTTATAGTATCAATTCATAACAAGAGTTATCTCGAGTCACTTTCCAGATAGAGTAGGTCTAGACCACACTCCAGAATTTACAAGGACCCAACAGTTCTAGTAGTTTCCTCCAGAGCAAGCAACAGTGCGACAGTGGCGAGGAAAAACTTCTTTTTAGGAAGAAACCTCGGACAGACCCAGGCTCTTGGTAGGCGGTGTCTGACGACCGGTTGGGATTAGAATGAAGAGTGGCAATAACAAAAATAGAAAAAATAATAGTTTGTAGTAGTTCTTTGTAGTAGTTCATGGCATAGCAGGGCACTGTGCTGCGTTACAAGGCACAGCAGGACGTAGCAGGGCACAGCAGAGAGTAAATCCATGCAATCACTGCATGGAATATTGGCCAAATTGAGAAAGTGTGTTTGACGTTGGAAGGGACTTGGAGTAAATCCATGCAATCACTGCATGGATTAATGAAGGTTTTAGGAATATTCGCCAGCATAGGGGGACAGGGGGACTCCATGCTACCAAAATATGACACCACAGTATCACATCTGGGAGCTGATTTCTTCTTTCAGGGAGTCCTGTTGTCTGCGGTTGTTCTCCATCTTCACCCTCATCGCCGTACACTTCCCCTCCAGAGCTTTATCGTTGTCCACCTTTTTATTCATCTTCTGTAGTTCTTTATGAAGGGCTTTATTCATCCGGTTCAAGGTGTTTTTCTCCACTTTCAGGGAATTGTATGTGTTGGCCCAAACGCTCTCACCTCGGAGTGTGTTGCCGAGCTCCTGAACTTTAAGCTGCAGAGCTCTGTTTTCTTGGCTCACCGCTTTGTTCTCTGACTTCAACTTGTTGTTTCGTTCCTCCAGAGTTTCTTCGTTGGAGAACTTTTTCTCCAGCTTCTGGACTTCTTTCTGCAGAGTGTTGTTCTGGTTCATGAGAACTTTTTTCTCCTCCTTCAGTGCTTTATAATTCACCTTAAAAGCATTCAGAACTATGAGGTTGTCATTGTAATTCTGGATTTCCTCAGTGGCTTTGTTGTTCTGGAGCATCAAGGCGTCTGTCTGTTGTTTCAGAACTTCATATTTGTGCTTCCAGTCTTCTTCATTCAGAAGCTTTTTAAAAACACCAGAATGGGTTTTACCCAGGGATCTGTTTTGTGCCTGCAGAACTTTCTCTTCAGCTTCCAGTTCTACGTATTTGTCCTTTAAATGTCTTGTAATCCTGAGCTGGTCATTTACGACTTGGATTTGCTGATTCAAATTATCATTGTCTTTCTTCAAAACATCCATGCGGTCCAACGTTTTCTTGTACATGTCACGCCAGATGTTTGAATTGTCCGATTGATTTTTGAGAGCCTGGAGTTCCTGCAACAAGGCATCGTTTTCACAGCTCATGTGTTCATTTAATGCCTTGACTGCCTCTATCTCTTCCTCCAAATCGTTATCATTCTCGATACTGTCGTGCATCTCCTGAATCTGATGTCGCAAAGCCTCATTCTGCTGGCTAATGGCCTCTTTCTCGGCTTTTGCATCGCTGTAGGATTGCCGATTCCTCTCCTTGAGCTCCAGGAGTTGGCTTTGCAGGGCGGTGTTTTGCTGGCTCATGGCCTCTGTCTGCCGTTTTAATGCAGCACACATTATGTCCACACTCGTCTCATTTTGGAGTTCATTCTGCAGGTAGTAAATCTCACTCTGCAGCTCCTCGTGCTCTTGTCTCACGGCCTCATATTCTTCTTTCACTTCATCAAAGTTGTTCAGCCGGTTTTTGAGATCACTAACCGATTGTTGCAGAGTTTCCCGCTGCAGGTCCATCGCCTCATTTGAAGCTTTTGTTTCTTTATATAAAGCCTCAACAATGCCGTAATTTTGGACCTTTTCGCTGAGCTTCCACACTTCTTTTAGAAGGTCCTCACATTTCTTCTTTGCAGCTTTTTCCTCTGCCTTCCCTGAGACGAATATTTCCTCCAAATTGTCCCAGCCGTTGAACTGTCTCTGGCGCTTGTGAATTTGGTGGCGCAGGGTCTTAAGCTGTTGGGTGATGGCCTCTAGGCTCACACTCATTTCATCCTGGTTGCTACCCATAACTGTCGGTTCCTGGCGGTGGGCCATGGTGTCGTTCTCCAAGGACTCCAGAGGAAAGACGATGTTTTGGTTGCAACTTGTGTTCTGGTCTCTTAAAGCTTGTCGCTGAAAAATACTTCTCTGTTTAGCAGAGAAATACAGACGGCGGGTGTATTGTCAGTTTTAAAGAGATGATAATCAACGCAGCACAGTAAAACCGTGATGAGATTCTCAGTACTCAGTGAGAGATCGCTTGTCAATCAACCTTCTGACAGATAACCAAAAGTCTTTTTGATCTGGTAAAGGTAGAATGTGTTACTTTGATTGGTGACATCACTGCATTCTAATGCTATGATGCAACATCAAGGCAGCTGTTGCCTTGGTGACAAGGAATGAATTGCATTTTGGGTAACATAGGAAGGTAAACAATAGACGGGTGTTGCCTAGGTAACAATGAACTGAGTTGCATTTTGGGTAACATAGGCAAGAAAGTGAATGCTTAGAATGAAAATGGTAACTCTGGTTGTGCTAAAACGTTTTTAACTGATCATTGCGAGTCTGCTGATGTAAAGGAGTTATACTGTGGGAGTCTGATAATAATATCCCACACACGTATCATCTCCCATCATGTTTTGCTGCTCATGATCACAATGCTAGACATTTAGCCATTGTTGGGACCATTTTACTAATTACCGGAACCACAAACGCTACACAAACAAAACATTTTGATGATGGTAAGTGTCTGCTGTAGGGTCATAAAGGCGGGGACACCCAGATACAGCAAGGCCTAGGCTTTCCATGTTTTTCCGACGAAAGTTGACCATCATGGGCGCCAACAGTTCAGTTTAGACTCCAAACCATCTAGTTAGGATTAGAAAAAAAGATGTGGTTTTGATACCGGCCCCTCAAAGTTATAGGCTACTGTAAAATTCCATACATTATTTACATATTTATTGAAAAACACCATTTACAGACCCATCTGATCAAATCCTTAACAAATGATTGTCTGCCCTGAGAAACATGTTAATAGGAGCTTTTATAGTGCTATCACAGTATCTGCCCCCACCCCCAAAATACAATGAAGTTTCTTTTGTCTGTGTTACGTCTAAAAAGGTAAACCACAACATCTCTGCCTTACCTTTACTTCTCTAAATGGCTCTCTGTGAAAATGTGGCTTCCCTCCAATGTGGCTTCTGAGAACCATCTGAGGCGATCTTACCTGGAAACCACAGAGCAGCAGTTTAAAGTAGAGATGTATTTATCTTTATTTAATTTTACTAGTTTTCTTCCAACTTATTTTTTGGAATAGAATACACATAAAGCTTGAGTCAGTTTGGTTTTGTATAGCAGTTTATATTTTCATCACACCACTTGAAGATAACCTTTTCCTTTTGACACACACACACACACACACACACACACACACACACACACACACGCACAATTAGTTTGGTGAATATTGAAATAATGATTATATTTAACACGATTACCCATTGACTTTTGGTAGGATGTTGCATTTATTGAACTTAACAAGTAACAACCACCATTTACAGACCCATCTGATCAAATCCTTAACAAATGATTGTCTGCCTCTGAGAAACATGTTAATAGGAGCTTTTAAAGTGCTATCAGTGTCTGCCCTTTGACCTTTCATGGTTTGTTAAGACACACACAGACACACACGCACACGCACACACACACACAATTAGTTGAGTGAATATTGAAATAATGATTATATTGACTTTTGGTAGGATGTTGCATTTATTGAACTTAACAAGTAACACACAACAGTGTAACACACAAATCAACAGTGAAAACACCAAGAAGTGTGAAATGTCTCTTTATACTTTTCCCGTTGAACGTGTTGAATTCCCTTTACAATAAACAACACACATACACGTTTACCTTTTCCCATTAAACTTTTTGAATTGCCCTTAAAATAAACAAAAGAAAATATTCTAAAAAAAATTTTTTTCTCTTGTTGGGAACTGAATTTGCAATCAAAATTGGATTAATTACAGAGCTCTGATACAAAGTGTCACAGCATCAAACTTTAACAAACAGTATTCATTTGCACACACACAATGATTTTAGAGATATAGTGAGATACATGTTATGTCTTAAGAAAAGCTTGTTAAAGAAGATTACTGCAAGATCAGGCTTTAGCAACACGGCGTCACAATTATAAATCATATTTACAAAACAGCTACATTACACTGTTAAAGTGACACAAATTACTGGTCCTGTCTTACACAGAGACGGAGGTAAAACATGTCGAGCTCTAATGCTTCACACTAAAATACACACATTCACTCCAGGTGTCGTCTCTCTGCATCTTTGATGCGTTCTTCTTTGTTTCAGAGGAATCTGAAAATCTTGCTTGAGACTCTGAAAAACAGAAAGAAAACCTCACTACCATGCCATGATCAGTGAGAACATGCTGTAGATACAAACAGTACTACTAACCTGCACATAGGCAGCAGTTTCTGTTGTTCATCATACACACTAAGAAAGCCAGTAAAACACTCAGGATGGTGGTGAATGTCAAAGTTCCACTCAAGAAATACACCCAGGCAACGTCATCTGTAGAGAGACAGACATCAGGAGACATTACAGCTTTTATATCACTCTGTGTTTAGACGAGACGTCTGCTGCAACAAAAACTCCCCAAAGGCAAACCTTTATGTCTGGAAGTTAAGGTCTACTCTTTTATACTTATCAATTGATGTCTGCTAGAAAGTCCCTTACCTTCTAACTCCAGCTCGGTCCCGTCTCCAAACACAATGTGTCCACATGAAGCAACAGCACAGTAGTAGGTCCCAGCATGAGAAAGATTCAGACTCTTCATCGGCAGCTTGTAGACACAGGTGTGTGTTTGTGTGTTGGGTTTCCTCTCACACTGATCAGTCCTGCCTCCATGGGTGTAAATGAGTCCTGGCTGAGATTCTTCCGACTTCTTGAACCAGTAAACACTGTGTTCTCCATCACAGGTCCCAGTGTGTACTGTACAGTTGAGAGTCACAGAGCCTCCTGGCTGGATGCTCTCAGACGCTGACTGATGGACCGTAGCTGGGACCTTCAAACCTGAACCTTCTACATTAATAATGGTGCCGTCCGCAAAGTCCAAGACAATTGCATTGCTACTTGCACAGTAGTAAGTAGCCGAATCTGAGATGTTTAAATTAAAAATTGTCAAGTGTTTTTTTTCTTCAATATCCAGTGCGAAGCGTGAATTGTTCCTAAATTCATTATAAAAAATGTTTCTTAAACCAAACACATAGAAGGATAAGATGAGTCTTGGTTTCTGTCCCAGAGTTTGCTTATACCAGTAAACCCTTGTAGCATCATCTTCACAGAAACATCGTAACGTTACATTGTCTCCAACATTAGCTGATACAAAACGTCTCTCTTGATGAACCGATGACAATGCCTGAACAGACATATGAGCTGAAGTGAAGTGGGAAAAACAACTGTAGAGTTAATGTAATGTCACTTCAGTGTTATTAGTACATTAAATTATTAGAAACGATACACATTCTACTTACACTTTTTCCCCAAGATCAAATATGTGAGAAAGAGAGCAAACACTGGAGATGTCATCGTGTTGAAGTTCCTGTGTTGAATGACAGAATATCAAAGGTTTCTCCGCTCTTTAGAGACAAGGATGCGTTTGATTGGCTGACCAATTCATTATGAAGGAAGCATGATCACGTGCTCTCTGTGACGTATACTGCCAAGTTTAGATCTTAAAAGAATAAATTTACCACAGACATCACTTGTTAAACGACATGTACCCACACCTCACACCTTTACTCACTTTAAAGTCGTGGTTATTGAAACAGCAGTTTACTACAGACTGCAGTTCGCTTACGCTTAACCTTTGTCAATGAAACGAGAGTGAATAACGTGCAGGCATACTTATTTATGAAAAAATCCACTAAGAATACAGCATGGCAATCGTTATGTCAGCGTTATTCTGTTACATTTGCTGGACACAGATGGCTCTGGTCCTCTGATAGAAGGCTCAGTGATGAAGGAAACTAAAACTGGACATTAATCTCCTTTAAAGTTATGACTAATAAACGGCCTAATTCCCTTAAAGGTGTGTTGATTCCACCTCAGTGTTTCTACTGGCTAATCTATGATATTAACCTTTCTGACCTCTGTAATATTTTCTAATCCAGGGCAGATCTGCTGCCTGCTTTTCTCTTTCTGTGAGCAGCGTAGCACACAGCCACAGCAGCTGGCTAACCTACACTTAGACAGCAATACTAGTTTACATACAACATATTTTTAGTAAAGAACACATTATTTTTGATAAAGAACACAGAATTTTAAGCTCAATCTTATCCTTTTGTTTGTGGTTTTTTCACACATTCTCAAATTCAAAGTGTCATAGTAGCTTAGTACAAAGCATCACTTAACTTTAGCGAGCAGTATTCATTTGCACACTAAATGAGTTCATTTAGACCCTTTATTATTTCTAAACTATTGGTGCCAGAAACACAGAAGTATATTGCAACATATTGGCCCAAGGAAGCACAAGTTATGTCTTTGGAAAGCTTGTTTAATGAGATTACTGCAAGATTTGGCTTTATATTAGCCATACTGAGTTAAAATCATATAGTTACATTATTAAAGTGAGACAAATATGCTCATCATGTCCAGCTCAACTAATTCACACACACATTCACTCTGCTTCTTTGATGCATTCATCTTCAGAGGAATCTGAAAATCTTCCTTGAGACTCAGAAAAACAGAAAGAAAACCTCACTACCATGCCATGAGCAGTGAGAACATGCTGTAGATACAAACATCAGCACTAATCTGTCCACACGCAGCTGTTTCTGTTGTTCATCATACACACTAAGAAAGCCAGTTAATGAACACTCTCCGCTTGTCTTCTGATGTTTACACACACACACAGTACATATACGTACAAACACATATTGTGTTCACACACACACACACACACACACACACACACACACACACACACACACACACACACACACACACACACACACACACACACATTAATCTATTAGGCCTCTGAGGTACTTTTTAACTACAGTAGTGCTCATAAAATTATGAACCCATGCAAAAGCTGAATAAAAAGATGAATAAACAAAAATCTTTTGGAAATTGATCTTAATGCCTTTTTTTGGGAACAATTAAATGTTCTACTTTAAAATACACGGGGCATACGTACACACACCCCTATGTTAAATTCCCATAGAGGCAGGCAGATTTTTATTTTTAAAGGTCAGTTATTTTATGGATCAGGATACTATGCATCCTGAGAAAGTTCCCTTGGCCTTTTGGAATTAAAATAACCCCCCATCATCACATACCCATCACCATATCTCACGATTGGCATGGGAAACCTTCCATAAAATCATCTCTAACTGAAATAAAACCAGGAAGAACATTTATTTATTTACAATACATTAGTCATTCACAAAAAAAATTGGTGTCCTTAAAGGTTGGATGTTTCTTAATTCTTTTCAATTAAGGCATTAACATCCATTTTCAAAAGTTTTTTTTATTCCTCTTTTAATTCAACTTTAGCATGGTTGTGTAAACTTATGCAAGCCAATATACATACATACACATATATACATACATACATACATACATACATACATACATACATACATACATACATACATACATATATATATATATACATACATACATACATACATACATACATACATACATACATACATACATACATACATACATACATACATACATACATACATACATACTTTCCTTTTCCTGTTGTGTTTGAAGTAGAATTTCAAGTAAGCAACATTATTGCTGTTTGACTACTGTATAAGATGATAAGGACTGCACTGTTGTGGGAGGGATGTTTGAGTGGTCTTTGTCTTTAAGAGCATCTAGAGTAGGCCTATGTGAGAGTGCAAATACTGTTACATCCTGCAGAAAACCACAAAGCCAATTGCACTAAAAAAGATACAAAAAACAAGAACATAGGGGTGAAGGCCAACATGTTTCAGAGTGACTGGGATGTAGAAAGTTTAACAAATACAGTAATATATACTGTACAAGGCATAATGAAGCAAACTTGGACATTGAATACAAATGCTGAAAGTTAATCTAAAACTTTCTTGTGCCTTGTTTAATAAATGACACACATATCTGGCAGAAATGTTTTATGGAAAATGGGAAAGAATCTGACCAACTACACTATTAGTCGACATAAATTTAGGTTGGCAGTCAGTTTGTCTTTCATTTGGGCGATCCACCACTTTGGTTCAGACTAACTATTAGATGGAATGAATTTTAATTTTCAACAGATATTCATGGTCCCTAGAGGATGCATCCTACTACTTTGCTGCGTGTTCCTGTGTTGTCACTTTGGGATTGATACTTGTGGTTCATAGGTAAATATTACATGGATTGCTCCAGGGACGTTACTACGATTGAAAGAAAGAGCACACAGGCTATGCAAAACTTATGTACATCATAAATTTTACTTAAAAACGTTACTGTAAGGTTTTAGATACACCAAAGCTGCATGGGTGGAACTAAGTTATATCACATTACTACACCATAAAATGTCTCAAATCAGTGACTGACAGAAGCAAACAAACATTGTTAGTTTTCCTTCAATCGATTTGATTTATTTATTCTTATTTGAAACAAGATGTTCATGAAAATGCACAATACACGTAATTAGATCAAAAAATTAAGGATAAATACATATAAATTATTTAAAGCCCTTATAGCCAAAGACCAGGTTGTTTTACAGCATCAACCAATCTGGCTTTCTAAATGAACTGACATCAAACTTCTTTGTCTGATGAATTATTCTCTAAAATGTCCACTGCAAATCAACAGGAGTGATGGAGAAGGTTCACACACTCTCATAGAACAACATATATCATTTAACTTCTCTTTTCACTAATAACTCTGTCCATTCCTATCAGTCTTCTCTTCACTCTTTACACCCTGGACCAATGAAAGATACAGATATTTATCTAAGAATCTATAGCTATGTATGTACATAATCAAAGAAATTCTAAGAAGAATCTTTCATCTTACTCAGAACGTAGAATAATATGCAGTTCTACTGCTTGACACTGGAGTACACACATTCATCGTTAGTTTTGTTCCTCTGTCTTCTCGATCTGTTGGGCAGGGTGATACTTAAAGCAGCATAATGGACGTTGTCTGCATCTTGGTAACCCTAGTAACAACATATTTAAAAAAAGAGTAGATTAAGGCTCCTCACAGGAATTATGTCGACAACACAGATAATTGTGATGTTTTTTAAAGGTTAATGAAAACGTGGAAAGTGTACACACCTCTGCACTCGCTGTGGAGGGAGATGGAAATGTTGCGCGGTTCTCTGGTTGTAGAACACAGAAAACATTTTATTTACAAGCAAAATTCCGTGAACACAATCTGCCAGATAGAAAAAGTACCAATTACCTGCAGTTTGGCAGCGGTTTCTTCTGTTCACCTTGTACAGTAAGAAAGCCAGTAAAACACTCAGGATGGTGGTGAAAGCCAAAGCTGCACTCAAGAAATACACTAAAAAAGGAGTGTCCACCTCATCTGGAGAGAGACAGAGACCTTCAGTATAGTTCCTCTTTTAATTTTAATTTAAATTTGCATTAAAGGCTTTTACAATCTGTACAACATACCACACCCTCCTCACAGCCTTGATTCAGATAGACAAGAAACTCCCGAAAGACAAATCCTATAATGGGGAAATGACTTTCCTCTTGTAACTACCCATCAGATTAAACAGCATGTGCTAGAAAGTCCCTTACCTTCTAACTCCAGCTCGGTCCCGTCTCCAAACACAATGTGTCCACATGAGGCAACAGCACAGTAGTAGGTCCCAGCATGAGAAAGATTCAGACTCTTCATCGGCAGCTTGTAGACACAGGTGTGTGTTTGTGTGTTGGGTTTCCTCTCACACTGATCAGTCCTGCCTCCATGGGTGTAAATGAGTCCTGGCTGAGATTCTTCCGACTTCTTGAACCAGTAAACACTGTGTTCTCCATCACAGGTCCCAGTGTGTACTGTACAGTTGAGAGTCACAGAGCCTCCTGGCTGGATGCTCTCAGACGCTGACTGATGGACCGTAGCTGGGACCTTCAAACCTGAACCTTCTACACTTACAAAAATGCTCTCTGAAAAGTCTAATGTGTACAGAAACTGAATGCAGTAGTAAGTAGCAGAGTCTGAAAGACGTACATCTTTGATCCTCAAGTGATTTTTTCCGTTTTTCATATCCAGTGTGAATCGTGGATTGTTCTTGAATTCATTGTAAAAAGTCCCATTTATTTCATATGTAAGGGAAGTAGAGATGAGCTTTGGTTTCTGTCCTAGAGTTTGCTTAAACCAGTAAAGCCGTGCAGCAACACCTTCACCTTCATAGAAACATTGTAAAGTCAAGTCTTCCCCAGTTTTTACTGATACAAATCGCGTCTCTTGACGAACAGTTGGGGAGGATTTCAGACCTGTCGTCTGATCTAAAGTGAAATGAGAGAAGAGCAAATGTAGTTAAGTTAATGTGACAGACAGAAACATCACACATCTAACATAAAATCAAATTATAACTTACCCATTTTCCCCAAGATCCAGCATGTGAGTAAGAGAGCAAACACTGGAGATGTCATTGTGTTGAAGTTGCTGTGTTGAATGACAGAATATCAATGGTTCCTCCGCTCTTTAGAGACAAGGATGCGTTTGATTGGCTAAACCTGAAGTGACACTGTGTAGGAAACATGGTCACATGCTCACAGCCACATAGTGCCAAGTTTGGTTTCTTTGATTCTTAACGGTTCACATTTTGAGAAATATATAAAGAGTGTAACTTCCTATTAGCTTATCTTTTAGGAAAGGGGAGTCTTGAGCTCCTTTTTAATGATGATTGATTCAGTTAAAATATATGTAATAAAGCCTGTTATTCAGAACGGGAAGTCTCGCTCTAGAATCAGTGTGTGGCTCTTGTGATTCAGGATCATGTTTAACCTTTCAAAGCCATACATTAGGACTAATTAATAGTTAATTAAAGCTCTTGGACTCCACAGTTTAGAGCTGCAGCAGGTCTTTTACATTAACTTGGCAAACAGCTCTGTGGCATCATTCATTGATTATATGAAATTATCTGTTGAAATTTCATTATCAGAACAATAACAATTAAAATACAATTATCTTAATAATCAGCCCAATAGCCAAAACAGTGTGAATTTGACTTCTGAAGGTATCTTACTGCTAGACTGCTTGATTTTTTTTTAGCAGAGTATTTTTTTTAAATAGGCTTCTCTGCTGGACTCTTACTGTAGCTGCTGCCTTAGGTTACCTAGACTGCTTTATTTGGGCCAATTTTCTTACCTAAGATTGTGTGAGTTAGGATTTTGCTTCACCCAGGTGTTTGAAATAGGTGTTAGATTGTCTTTCTGAGTTTCATTAGCAGGTGTGTGGTCAGCACAGATGAGATGGGTACTAATCCAGTTCCGACAGACACATGTAATGTTGTTCCACCTCAGGCTAACATCAGTTTTAGCCGCTACAGAGTTCCGGGACGCAGGCTACCTACGGCAGTTGTTTAGACGCCAGTAAGTGATTGTGAGCCGGCTACAGGCACCGCCAGATGACCCTCCTTTCACGGGCCATGATAGTGGAGTTTAACCAGAAAAAAAGTGAGCTTCATGCGGCTATGAAGTTTAGGCACCAAAACGACTCATTAAGTTCAGCAAAAAAGATTGTGATATGAATTAAAAAGTATATTACTGAAAGTATATTATTATGACTTTAGATATTTTAGGGAAAAGAAACTGATCAGCTGCGTGGAGTGAAAGCCTGCGACCAGATCATATGGCACAAGTATTATGGCACCAAAACTCCATAATACTATTTCACATTGTAATATTATTATTTTCAATCTTTTGCATGTTTGTGTGCTGCTGTGTGTCCCTGCGTGTGTAACAAGCATAGAGTGCATGTTTTTTTGGTTTACTAATGTGCAGTTAAAATAACAATGAAATGCTGCGTTATTGACTTTAGACCAGGTTTCTGTTGGTCAATGATATGATCACTTTCCGCTGCTTCAAAATAGCAATATGCCAAGAATGCACCTGAACACACCTCCCTGTAAGACCAGCATGCCCACGGGCACAAAGATGGGCGCAGGTGCATTTGCTTTTTAAACAACGTGGATGCTGGAGGGGAAATTGACACCTGCGTCAGTCTTAAACTAGCAAAGATGCTTGCATCGGGCTTTGTGCAAGATAAGGCCCATTTCCTAATGTGAGCCAAAGATGACTCTGGATAAAAAATGTTGTAATGCTTTGCTAGACAAACCCTACTCGCTGCCTTCCTGCATGTGTTGCTACCTGCTGTGATGTTATACACTGTTACTTGTGTGCAGTTAAGGCGCACCTTAAAAACGCATCATTTAGAAGCCACAGTAGATTTCTGCTAAAGGTGAACTATTGGATCATACACAATGGTTTGTTTTTTATCAGAATTGACTTTATCCTGAACAGTCTGAGTCTACAGACAGAACCTGCAGGTCTACAGCCATCCTTAGATTATTCATACATACTTTTTGTATCTGTTTCAATGCATCGAAGTAATCTATAGTCCAATTTACATATATATTGTTTTCTGCTCTAGTCCATGTATGTCTTGTTCCAGTAGCCCATTTCTCATCAGGTTGCCCTGGTTCCCTAGCACCTGACGCGGACCTTGTTAACCCCGGCGACGTCCGAGCCGGTATGGCGTTTGTATTTGTGGTTTCACTCATGCTTGAGGTAGGCCAGTAGCATTAAGGACCTTGCCTAAGGGTCCACCTGGATACCCTGACCGGGAATCAAACCAACGACCACCTGTACCGAAGTCAGTGGCACCAACCACTGAGCTATCCAGGAGCTGGACAGCACCAGGCCCTGACATGATCCACACCTACTGGCTGAAGAAACTAACTGCGCTCCATGAACGCCTGGCAGTACAAATGAACCAACTGCTGATGGATGGGACCCACCCAGAATGGTTAACCCAAGGACGGACAATCCTGATCATGAAGGATCCCCAGAAGGGAACAATCCCATCCAACTACCGGCCAATAACCTGCCTCTGCACATGGAAGCTCCTGTCAGGCATCATAGCGGCTAAGATGAGTAGGCACATGGCTCAATACATGCACAGGGACCAGAAGGGAATAGGCAGTGACACCAGAGGAGCCAAGCACCAGCTACTGGTGGATAGAGCAGTCACTCGAGACTGCAAGACCAGGCAGACCAATCTGTGCACTGCCTGGATTGACTACAAGAAAGCCTACGACTCAATGCCACATACATGGATACTGGAATGCTTGGAGATGTACAAGGTCAACAGGACACTAATAGCCTTCATCAAGAACTCAATGAGGCTGTGGAAAACAAGACTGGAAGCCAACTCAAAGCCAATTGCACAAGTCACCATCAAGTGTGGCATATACCAAGGCGATGCACTATCCCCGCTGCTGTTCTGCATAGGCCTGAACCCCCTCAGCCAGATCATCACAAAGACTGGCTACGGATACCGATTCCGAGGCGGAACCTGGGGGTGCCACAGGCTAACGGAAACCATGAGGAGGCAGCAAGGAAGACGGCCACAGCCAAATATCTACAAAGAGTGAGGCAGGTCCTGAAAAGTCAGCTGAATGGGTAAAACAAGATCCGAGCCATTAACACATACGCCCTGCCAGTCATCAGATACCCCGCTGGTATAATAAACTGGCCAAAGGAGGAGATAGAGGCTACTGACATCAAGACCAGAAAGCTCCTCACAATGCATGGAGGGTTTCACCCCAAATCCAGCACCCTGAGACTGTACACCAAGCGTAGCGAGGGAGGCCGAGGGCTAGTGAGTGTCAAGACCACTGTCCAGGATGAAACAACGAAGATCCAGGAGTACATCGGAAAGATGGCCCCCAAAGATGAAGGGCTTAGTGAATACCTCAGGCAGCAGAAACCCAAAGGTGAGGACAAGGAAGATGAAGAACCATCATGGAGGGACAAGCCGCTGCACGGCGTGTACCACAGACAAATAGAAGAAGTGGCTGATATCAAGAAAACCTACCAGTGGCTGGAAAAGGCTGGACTGAAGGACAGCACAGAGGCACTAATCATGGCAGCACAAGAGCAGACACTCAGTACAAGATCAAAAGAGGCTGGGATCTACCACACCAGGCAGGACCCCTTGGTGCAGACTGTGAAAGGATGCTCCTGAGACAGTACAGCACATAACAGCAGGGTGTAAGATGCAGGCAGGAAGAGCGTACATGGAACGCCATAACCAGGTAGCTGTCATAGTGTACAGGAACATCTGCCACAAGGGGTGAGAAGGGGATTTTTTATATATATATATATATATATATATATATATATATATATATATATATATATATATATATATATATATATATAGATAGATGTCTTTATTGTGTTTCTGCACTCATCCTAACAACAGTTAAAATATGAAATCCTATTGCAGGTTGGTGCTGTGTAGTACTGCGTACCTTTTTATTGTTTTCCTTCTGTCTGTGTGGTACGACATCATGTATGTTGGGACTGGTGACGGTGTGTCTACCATGTGTGTACGGTGACTTTACATGGGTTTACTGTGCATGTTTTTATCGTATTTGTTCATTTCTATGATTAGAAAGTCATCAATGCAGACACAGGCCGAACAATACTGGATGCATAACCGTCCGTTGTCTGCTAGGCAGAACTCATTCAAACCCAAAACAGGAACGCTGTAAATGTCATGTTTGACACACATGGTGCCAACAGCCACTCCTGTGTGAAGAAACTGTTGGATCAACCATGCACACACAAACTCATAGTGCTCCAACTTTTGTTTATTTGATCATTAATATGAATATATTTCACATACACACATATCCTTTGGTTAAAAAATATGAGGGTAAGCGAAAAGAAATGTAACATGCAAGTGTCTTGTAC
>JABXJD010000392.1:467500-502953 GCA_013375575.1 Percina caprodes | reverse complement strand
TGTCTATTGTCTCATCCAATAATTGCATGAAAAATGTCTGCAGGAACTCTGATAAGGGCTCATCCACTTAAATGTGAAACTGTATTTATTATTCTTAGTGCATACCCAACAGTCCTGCAAAATGAATCACAACATGGGGAATGATTTCATGAAGTCATTTGATATTTCGTTCTGAATGACAAAGCACACTGGCCGTCAAAACACCCACGCCTATTGTTTTCTATTTTAATGTGAGTCGCTATGCGTCACGCCAGAGCCCACAAGTCTGTTTTCCTGCACAATCTATTGAGTTTGACCATTAGAGAAACGTACAAGTAATTGTTTAACACAATAGGCATTTTTTCACAGATGACATTTTGACATTTAACAGTAGGAATACAATTTTATTTATAAAAACGTGGTTCCAAAAGTCAAAATCCTCTTAATTTTCTCCATAAGGATTTAGATTATCAGCCATTATGTCTGAACTATCTGAGTTAGACTGACCACGAGCACCGGAGGATGTGAAACAAAAGTTTCTGCTCCTGTAGAAACCCAAAGTCCGTAAGAAATCAACCTTGTTTTCAAAAAAATCCGCTGTCATGGATAAGTACTACACTACCCACAATCCTAAGTGTAACAGCGAAGTCTCTAAATGTTGGAGATTGTTCTTTTAAGCCAAACTAAATGTTTTATGATTCATCTCAGAGCTGGTTAGCTTGGTTCCATGCTTAAAAGGCTTTATATCATCATTTAATTAGACCTTTATTGAGATAGTGAACCGGCGGTCCCTGTTAAACTGTGAAACTTTATTCTTTATCTGCTTTTGGGGGATGCTGTACAATCTGTATCACAGTATCATCTGCTGAACGTCAGTGTCCCAATGTCTGTTTTCTACCTCTGCAGGGCCAGAAGGGGGATCGGGGTGTGAAAGGACCCCGAGGCAGAGTGGGCGCTGTGGTGAGTAAACTCTAGAGTCACACCTTTAATAGTTAAAGTCCAAGAGCAAGACACTGATTCAGAACCACTTGCTGAGTCAGTGGTTGCATCGTATAACCCTTAAATTGCCTCCTCTAGTCCTCCACGTGCCTCCCTTCCTCGCGTCTTAGAGAGGCAACAACCAAAAGGTGTTTTTAGACGTACTTTCCTCTGAAGCATCACATAAATTCAGCTGTATGTGCGGAGTTAGGAACTCCTTCAGCTGCACGGCTCCCTGGAAGGCTTCTCGTGTATCCTCGCCTAACCCTCCTCCAGAGATCCTCCTCGATTCTCGCTCCTCGGGGCAGGACTACAGCTTCTGGGAAGGATGTTCTCGTGATTCCTCGCTCATGGCTCCTCAGTGATCCCAGCCTTCACCGAGGAGGGACAGAGCAACCTCCGAGGGCCGAGGAGTTAAGGAGCTATCAAATAAGTGACATGACATGCAGCCAATGTGGGAAACACAGACATTGACTTCCTCATCGACTTCTTCCTCGCTTAGAAAAATGGTGCTTGACATGAATCCAGTAGTGGAAATGAAATGTAAAATAACATAACAGATTTATTTCTGTAAAAGTCGGTTGTGGTTGTACATCTAAAATTGAAAGTCATTTTTGAAAGACTTTTTGAAAGAAGATCTGCAGTTCTAGCTAATATCTTGAGGAATTTCCCAGCGTTCAGTTCTCAGGAGGTAAGCTGTTTGTTTTCTATATATTAATGTGGCCACTGTGACATTAAAAAGAGGAAGAAGAAGAAGGAGGAGGGATGTCCCTAACAGAAAAACAGAAAAAATCACACGCTGTTTCAGATAACAACAAACCGAGAAATCACCAGATGTCACATCTGGACAGTTTGTCTGTTAAAAATGAAACATCTGTTACATGTTGTGTATAAAAACTAGACGCCTTCCCTCCATCCATAAATAAATGAAGCAGGAGAATCAATAACTTTGAATGCAATAATAAAAACCCAATTGTGAGTCATTATAATAACAAAACAAACACTGGGATCATCAAACACAAGAGATCTAGATCTAAGGTGGAAGAAGCCGGTTGTAATTTTCAACAATAATTCAAAATAACACATTTAATACATTTAATGACGGGCTGAGGTATATTCATCAAGTTTTATTCTCATTTATCTTCAGGATTTTACATCTTTAAAGCAGCTCAGCAGAGAAAAATATTGGAAGATATTGTTTGTAATGAGAAAAGTTTATTATTTCATGGATTTCTCAAATTTCAGTATGCCAGTTATGTCGTAAACCGTTTAAATCTGAGCATGCGCGACTCACGTCTGCACTCGACTCACATCGGGGAGTAACAGCGTGTTCCCTGGGACTGTTTTAATCAAAAACACGTCAACATAATGATAAATGTAATCATTAACAAAACCTCTGTTGCCCATTTTCCAGAAAATTTAAGTTTTTTTCAACCAAATTGTCAAAACAAAAAAGGTGTAAAATAAATGATCAGTTCACTACTTTCATTAAATTTGTGTGTTTAATTCAATTTTATAACATTCGAAAAAAAAATTATAACAGAGCGTTGAAAAAAGTGAGAAACATGGGGAAAAAACATCAAAAAAGCACAAAAGAAAAAGATCAACAAAACATCAGAAAAAGTGACTAAAACGTCTGGAAAAGCGACAAAAGGGTAAAAATGACGGCCAAAATGTTGATGTTGATGTTGTAACCGCATGGCTCACAGCCGCTGATACGAGTGACCGCTCACGGAGCTCTGAAACTGGCGTCACTTGACCAGCTGGCGGTTGCCTAATTTCATAAGATATCATACGAATTGGTGTAAATAAATCTTCATACTGTGTTGACATTGTAAAAAATATTTTTATTAAATTTTTTTATTTATACATTTATTGTGGATTAAATCACATTGATTGATTGATTGATTGATTGATTGATTGAGTATTATTCTGTCTGTTTGTCCAACAGGGAGCTGAAGGAGAGCAAGGAGACGCCGGAGTACCGGGGAAACCAGGACCAAAGGGCCTGCAGGGCCAGCTTGTGGGTACACGCAACACAAACAGCCGACTGCAGATCAGTTATTAACATTTATATTCATCTTTTATTAAATATCAGACGTAAATATCAGGGTAGCTCACCTTGTATAGCTCGCTCTCCTATCTCATGCCTTTAATACAGCGGCTGGGGGTTTGAAACCGACCTGCGGCCCTTTGCTGCATGTCATTCCCTCTCTCTCTCTCTCTCTCTCTCTCCTTTCATTTCTTCAGCTTTCCCTTTAAAAATAAAGGCCTACAACGCCCAAAAAATAATCTTTAAAATATCAGACGTCACAAGGGTCTCTTTCCACAAAGATCAACTTCAATATAATCTCAGATTAAGGAACACAATGTAACTGAGACCTGACTTTCTTCCAGGGGGCCAAAGGTGAGACAGGACCCGATGGTGTGAAGGTGAGTGTTTAATAATCACATATCAGTCTGTACGCGTCATAAAATGACTAATACTACTCTGTATAATATATATATAATAATATATTCTGTGACAATGTTTTGAAAATGTTCTTTTAGTAAAAGTATGTCATCAGAAAAAAAAGTATAAAAATGTCCCCTGTGACTGTAATACTATTTTATACTATATCATTACATTATTATTCCCCATGCATAAATGTAAGGACTTTACTGTTGGAGTTGGTTGAGTTAACGCTCATTTTAAGCTATTACCTATTGATTCATTATTAATTACAGAGACGGGAGTTTCCTCGTCTGCTGACCTCTTTTCACCTCTCTCATCCTCCCTTTTTCACAAACTGGTACCAATAACTTGAGGAACCAGTAGATGCTGTTATTGTTTTTGTGTTCACAACTTCCTCTTTCATCACATGTTGTGTTTTTTCTGCAGGGCACAGCAGGAAAGAAGGGCATTAAAGGTGTAAAAGGACAAAAGGTACTTTGATCTGTCTACAGTCTGATGATGAAACGTTACACATCACACATATCGTAATCTCCGTTTAACTTCCTCTTCCCACACATGCTGGGATGTATTTACTGATTACCTCGTTTCTCCTTTTGTCACCTTTCAGGGCGGCAGGGAGACCGTGGAGACAAAGGACAGGTGATTACTCTATTTACTTTGTTTTTTGCCTTGACGTCATAGAAATACACACACCTAAAGCCAGTTGAGGAGTTTCCGAAACATGCACTGGTTTTACAAAATAATCTTATCATCAAAACGCAAACAGGTGGAACAAATGCATCAGACGTTTGTACAGAGTTCTTTGTATTTCAGTATGAAAGACGTAAGCTACCAAAATCAAAAATAAATAAATGACTCGAGAAATAAATAAATTCACCATTAAATGTACCAATGATAATATCAACATAAATTAGGATATTAATTAATTGATAAAATGTGACATAAATTGATATTTCCTTTTTTTTATTTGCATCTTCATTTATATATATTCCATTTCTCCCCCTATTTATTCCATTATTATTTTCTTTATACATTTCTTTATGCAACAAACTGTACGTACAGTATTATAAACAGTAAGCAGTGTAAGAGACAATAATTGCGGGTGCACGGGTTGCTCACCTGGTAGAGCTTGCGCCCATATAAAGAGGTTCACTCCTTGACGCAGTGGGCCTGGGTTCGATTCCCCTCTCTCTCCGGTTTCATGTCCTCAGCTGTCCTGTCAAATAAAGGCCTAAAAAATGAAAAGAGACAATAATTACAGTTAAATATGCTTCAACTCTTAATCTTTACTTCTTTGTCCATCCTTTCATTTCGTTTTCCGCCAGCATGGTCCTAAAGGTGCAGTCGGTCGAACCGGCGGCCCCGGCCTCGTGGGACCGCCCGGCATCCCGGGTACCAGAGGAGAGCGCGGTGCAATTGGGGACCTCGGTGTTAAAGGCCAAGCAGGACCCAAAGGAGTTCCAGGTCCCACTGTGAGTAACAGCTTGTTTAACGGCTCGTCTGCCTTCAGAGTGTTTATCCGTTTATAACGGTATTTTTAAACTGCTTTCAAAGTCAAAAAGCAGTTTTGCGACAGCAGTCCCAGAATTTGATGTCCTACTTAACCCTTGTGTTGTCCTCGGGTCAAATTGACCCGTTTCAAAGGGTTTTATATCAGAAATATGGATTTCTTTCAACCAAATTGCCCAAAAATGACATGGATGATTCCATACATTACTTTCATTGATATTTATTTTTTTTGGGTACATCTACCCATCTGAGATCCACTCAACATCCTCAGATCTTAACTATTGGTCAAAATAATTCATAATTTCTGCCTTTTTAACTAAAACCTTATGTATAATTTGATATAAATGAGGTTTGTTGACCATGAATTTCAAAAATATGAATAATAAAACCTATTATTAAAACGGCTCAGGCTTTAAAAAATGCGCCAAAAGCTGGAAAAAGTGAGAAATAAATCAGAAAAAGTGACAAAAACATCAACAAAGCCCAAAAAGGACAAGTTCAAGGTTAACGGGAAGACAACACAAGGGTTAAAAGGACGGTAACGTTTTTCACTTGATCTCATTTCAGTCAAACATTTCATTAAGTGCAATTCAAATAAAGTTCTTAGGTTAAAGTTACTTTTTACCAAGACATAGATGCGTTTTAACATACTTTTACAAAACCAAAATTTACATACAAAAAATGAGGCAGCAGATATGTTCCTTATAAACAAGATGATGATTCTTTTTCATGTGGAAATTAAATCTGTTGATGAGTTTAAAATGGCTCATTGAAGTTTAGTTGCTCGGCTGTGAAGAAAATAACGGTATTGAAAGACTTTTTTTCACTTTAATCCACAAGCATATAAAGCAAGTAATGCTCATCAGATGTTTTTATTCATTTGCATATTGTTCCAAGGTTTAAGACCTGATTATTTAGACTCAGTGGAAGATTAAATGACTTGTGTTTTGTAGCAGTGATGTGGAACAGTTTCTGTCCTGCAGGGTCCTGGTCTGAGTGATGAGCAGGTCCTGCAGCTCTGCAGGGGCGTGGTCACGGCACAGATCTCTCAGTACGCCGCCTCCATCCGGGCCAAGTGCTCACAGGGCTGCCCCGTCAACAACCGGACCCTCATTGGGCCTCCGGGGGTCCCTGGGCCCACGGGGTCACTGGGCAAACCTGTAAGTCCCTCTCTTATCTCACAGCTGTGATTGGTGGAGAGGGTTTCTGGTTCAGTGCACCAGCTTTAGATAATAAAAACCTTATAGAAACCTCATAGAAAGAAAATGTCCATTTATAGCTGGTTCACATTTGACAGTGGTTGCAACTATCTCATTCATGGTAAAGTGTGTCCAAACCTTTGACTGGTACTGTTCAGACCATATGTTTTTAAAAAGAAAGACTGCACTTTGCACACGTTAATAATTAGCTTTCTATAAAATGCAATCCAAGCTTTAGTGTGCAACTTTTTTCTATTAATGAACGTCTGTTACATTCAAGCCATTGCCAAATGAGTTGCTACAAAGCTAATTAAGACTATCAGCTCTCTCTGTACTTCTTAGTTTAGCTATGTTCAGAAAATAGTGTAGTCTGGCAACTTTAGGGCACAGAAAATGGAGGAGGTGGTTGTGCCCAATCACCGAAGGCTTGTGTCATGTAGATGCGCCGACAGCGTTGTTGAGATTACGTGATTTATCACTCGGCCGTGGCTTGGTAGTGTTGCATTTCCCCCGACTCATTTCCTGGTTCTCCTTTTCCTTAAAGAAACATCAAATCAAGGAGAGGGTTAACTTTTCCTGCTACAGATTTCCCACCGTGGTCAGAAAGAACAGGGGAGACACTTGTTTCTCTCACTATCACTCTAGAGTTGCTAATCACTCGAAACTAATCACCGTCACTCTCTCACTCGCTCTACCACACACTCCCCACCCCACACATGCTGGCCCTGCTATTCTCTTAAAGAGATCAACGCACACACCAGCGCACAAGTATAAACTTTAGGCGACTTACGTAGGCTACGGAGAAAGCTCTGTGTGGAGCCTCCGCAGGACCATAAATCACGCTTTAGAATTCGTCATGCGGGAGACAACAACACAATATAGCTTTAATACTGTAAATAAATAAATTCTTGCTTTTCAAATTACAAGCATTATGTGCTGTATTCCTCTTCAGTGACACGGATCAGATTAAATTGTAGATGATCATCTTGCAGTAGCACACAGAGAAGAATCGAGAGTGAGTTCACCAGTGATGCTTTAGATAATAAAAACTGAAGAGAAATATAAGAACAATATAGAAAGAAAATGTCAATTTACAGCTGGTTGACATTTCAGTGATGGCAAAACCCTTAAAAACACGTTATGTACTTGTATTTCTCTTCAGTTACAGATTAAATTGTAGATGATCACCTTGCAGCAGCACACAAAGAAGACTCTAGAGGATCCTGATATCACCGTTATAAGATCATATATTACATTGAGATTCAGTGAAACATCTGGATTAAGGATTTAATTGGACACCATTTCTGCCTCCACCTGTCAGGGTAAACCAGGAAAAGTTGGAGCAAAAGGAGCCCAAGGACCTCAAGGAGACCGCGGACTAGAGGGACAGAAAGGAGCATTGGGTGACCGAGGTAACATCACATTATCGTGCTGCTTGATTATGGAAAAACATAATCACGATTATTGTTACGATTATTACTGTGAACTTTCCGTTAATACGTTTCCAGTTAAACGTTTTGAATTCCCCTTAAATAAATAATTAAAAAATGCATTCAAATGTTCGCTGACTGAGTTTAGCTTTCAGGAAGAGCAAAAGTGTGCAGCAAAAGTGTGCATGAGGGCGTGCCCTGACAGTACCTAGGTAAGGACTACTAGCCAGTCAGAAGCAGAGTATGAGGGCCCTGACAGTACCTAGGTAAGGACTACTAGCCAGTCAGAAGCAGAGTATGAGGGCCCTGACAGTACCTAGGTAAGGACTACTAGCCAGTCAGAAGCAGAGTATGAGGGCGTGCCCTGACAGTACCTAGGTAAGGACTACTAGCCAGTCAGAAGCAGAGTATGAGGGCCCTGACAGTATCTAGGTAAGGACTACTAGCCAGTCAGAAGCAGAGTATGAGGGCCCTGACAGTACCTAGGTAAGGACTACTAGCCAGTCAGAAGCAGAGTATGAGAACATGCCCTGACAGTACCTAGGTAAGGACTACTAGCCATACAGAAGCAGAGTATGAGAACATGCCCTGACAGTACCTAGGTAAGGACTACTAGCCAGTCAGAAGCAGAGTATGAGGGCCCTGACAGTACCTAGGTAAGGACTACTAGCCAGTCAGAAGCAGAGTATGAGAACATGCCCTGACAGTACCTAGGTAAGGACTACTAGCCAGTCAGAAGCAGAGTATGAGGACATGCCCTGACAGTATCTAGGTAAGGACTACTAGCCAGTCAGAAGCAGAGTATGAGGGCGTGCCCTGACAGTACCTAGGTAAGGACTACTAGCCAGTCAGAAGCAGAGTATGAGGACATGCCCTGACAGTACCTAGGTAAGGACTACTAGCCAGTCAGAAGCAGAGTATGAGGGCCCTGACAGTACCTAGGTAAGGACTACTAGCCAGTCAGACGCAGAGTATGAGGGCCCTGACAGTACCTAGGTAAGGACTACTAGTTACAGTCTTTTGTGTTTTTCTTAACAGGTAAAAAGGGACCGAAAGGCCTCGCAGGTGATCCAGGTCAAGGTCTGGCGGGACCCGACGGACCACAAGGCGTCAGAGGTACGACACTGTTCATCTCCACACAATCATAACATAAGGTTGAGATCTATATTACGTATCACAATGATCCATCAGAGTTTTTTAAGAAAAATATATTAAGTGATGTTTTGTTTGAATGAAAAAGTTACTATTTACTATTGAATTGTAACCAGTTGTACAAACTGGTTATAAAAATACTTCTCACTTTGTTTCATCTTGTATTGATATTTTCTGTGAATAAGGGACCAGAAGTTGTACTTGTTATTCTCAGGCTTAAAGATTTTGTCATTTCCTCTCCGCAGGTCTGCCAGGTCACCCGGCAGAACCCAAAAACGGCATGGAGGGTCCCCGAGGTCCTCGTGGCTTCCCTGGTCCAGTTGGTCAGACCGGCATGCTCGGGAACGCAGGCGTGCCAGGGTTTTGCGAGGCGCGGGACTGCAGCATCCACGCGCCGGTGATGCGCAAAGAGCAGGGTCTGGTGAAAGGACCCGTAAGTTCAAAAATGTGAACCTGAACACGAGCGACGAGTTCTGCCGTGAGATTACAGAGCGTCTGAAATTCCCCCGGTGGCAACTTTAAGGTTCGTCTCATTGAATAAGATTAAGACAATAGTTTGTTAAAAAGCTGCGAATGATTCTCTCGTTCATTGCAAATGTCAGGGGACCAAGTGTAGTACCCTGGGGCGCTCCGCTGGTGGGCAGGGTTGGTAAGAACTAGGAACCAGAGCAGGAATGAAACCATGAAAGACTTTTCCATCTCAGCCAGATTTTAGAGGTTTTTATACTCTGAAGATCCACACACTGTTACAGCATTGAACAGGATCAGTGACGTCTGGGGGGGGGGTTGTTAAGTTTGATAAAGACGCCAAATTATTCCTCCGATTTCCTTCCTCCCTTTGGTTTATTTTTTATTTTTCTGGATCCCTAAAGTCAGTTTTGTTGTTTAAAAATGAAAAAATAAAAAAGCTATGTAAATATTTTGTAAAGTATCTCAAATACATGTACTGTGCTCTGGAATATGTTTCAGATAAACTGTCTGATGTTGTTTTTGTAATCTGAGTCTTCAGTTTGTCAGTCGCCACATGTTTAAATGTTGTGCTTTTAATTCTGACAACAAATATTCCAGAAAAGATAAATCACAGAAATGTCTCGGCTGCAGACTTTTTTTTATTTTATTCCATATTTCTTTTTAGCAATTCGACCGGAAATTAAAAAAAAAACATCAATTAACTGTGATTATCAGGCTTTTACATGTGTTTCAACAAGCGTGTTGACAAGATGACTTTATCCTCCAGACTTATTAGAACTAGATGTAAAATATAAATAGCTGGTATCCCTCGTGTTGTCTTCATGTTAACCATGAACTCGTCCTTCCAAGTCAAAATTGAAAATGAATATACTTTTTGTGCTTTTCCGATGTTTTTGTTGCTTTTTTCTGATTCATTTGTTACTTTTTTCAGCTTTTGGTGCTTTTTTTAAAAGGTTTTACACTTATTCTTGGAATTCATGGTCATCAAACCTCATTTATATCAAATTATACATAAGTTTTTTGTTTAAAAAGGCAGAAATTATGAATTATTTTAACTAATGGTTAAGATCTGAGGATGTTGAGTGGATCTTAGATGGGTAGATGTCAAAGTTTAGTCCGGATACTGTTTTTAAACCATTAAAAAAAAAAGAATTCAAATGCTATAAGATGAAATAAAACACCCAAAATATTTAATGAAAGTAATCGTTGATTTTACCTGAAGAACGTTGTATGGGATCATCCGTGTTATTTTTGGGCAATTTGGTTGAAAGAAATCCACATTTCTGATATAAAACACTTTGAAACGGGTCAATTTAACCCGAGGACGACACAACATCTAAGAAAAGAAATTCCAGTTATACCCTTTGTGCTTCTAGATAACATGAAGGGCAGAATAAACCCCTCGTACATCTTAACTGAATCCTACGTTTCATCTTCTCAGGAATCCCGTCCCTCTAAGATCTCTTATCAGCTACTGATTGGCTGAAAAGTCACGGATATCTATTTGTAATAAATGTTCAGAACATCTAGCTGCAGTGTGAATTTGAACTGCAAAAGCTGCAAAACGTTAACCTAAAAAGTCTCAAATAAAGTTCAAAATGTACATTATTTCTTACAATCTTCAATTCTAACTTTTTAACAACTTTAAAATGTCTTATTTGTAACTTAAAATGTTTTTTTCTTTGGATCTATTGAACTTATTTCTTAGCAATAAACTATGCAAAACCTTAAGAAATCTACAAATGTTTTCATGGTGTTGTAAAGTAAAGTAGTTGTATCGTAGATGACTCGCAGATGTAATTTAAAGGCCAGCAACTGACCAAATAAACATTTTAATATTTGTATAAACTACTTTATACTTTAGATCACATGCAAACTGTTCACTCAGCAAATAGAAATCTTGTTTTTTGAATAAATTATGAGACAAAATGCAAAGCAGATTTCAAGTTTTATCAGAATCTATACAGTCCTTCCCAATCACCAAAACAATAACAGCAGCAACACAAACTGTATGAAATGACACACAAACTGATTTTGAGATTTAAAAAAACAACGTCACAGTCATAAATACATTAATGAAAGATTAGGAAAAACAATACAAATAAAAAAAATACATATACGGAGATAAGAGAAAAGAAAATAACTCACATTTTTCAAACAGAAGGAGTCACATTTATACAAAATAACTCAAATATATAGTTTGACAACAAACAGTCAGCTAGCAGCAGGTTTTTTCAAATAAAAAGAAATTAAAAACTTTAACCCTCGTATCATATTCAGGTCAATACAGGTCAGGTACAAGAAGAAAAATGGTCCAAGTTCCATGTTTTCTACCTGAAATCAGCGTTTTTACCTTATTTCCTGAGATAAACATGTATTCCTGACTCAGAACATTATTCTGGATATGACACTTATGTTGTTTCCATAGTGATTTTTAACATGAATTATAACCTGATGATAAAAACGAACCCCACTTCCATCTTTAATAGTGTTCTAGTAGAGACTGATTCATTCCCTGAACATAGATGATATCTCAGCTGCTGGAAATGGAGATAAAGACGATATTTGTTGATAGATTATGAAAGAAAATCATATTTAGAATTGTTTTTCGGGTCACTTTGACCGAGGGACACGAGAAGGTCCCGGAAGGTGAAAACGACACGAGGGTTAAAGCGTAAACACACATTCTCAATTTAAAAAATGAAAGTACAGAAGCACCATTAAATGACATTGTGATTCTGTGGCTCTGTGCTCGTACTCGGCTCTTTTTTTAGTGAATCTCCCTTTAGTGATGTCAGTTTTGATGCTTTTAATCAGTAATAATCAATAATTTGTAATGCCTGAACAACACCGGTAGAGTATGTTTAGGGGCTGCAGGACGCTTAATGCCCGGTGATTAGTGACTCAATCGTTTTTAAGAGGTCCGAGGCGGTCGTGAAGCAGGAAAGAGCATCATTAAAGCTTAAGTTGTTAAAAATTGAATTAAAAAGGACAACCTATCATCCAAGTTGATTGATCTGAATAAAAGATTAAATCCAGAGACTAAAACTAAATGAAACCCGTTAGAAACTGCAGATCTTTTCCATCATCAGCGATTAAAAAACGCCAGAATGAATCATTTTGAATGATTTGTCACACTAGGGCTCAATAAGAATATAAAATATTGCTGTTAAATTGACACATAACGTCCTAAAGATGAAACAATAACTAGGATTTAATGACACATTTGTCTGAAATTCTGTTTTAATTGTTAAAATTGCTAAATTAAAGTGGATTAAGACATGTTTTATAACTCAATAAGTGTAATATGGGTAAATTTAGGTCAGAAAGAGCTTCAAAATGTCGGTTATTTGATACGTTTCGTACACTGCGCAGCTCTACGTCGACTATATGCGTAAGCAAAATAGCGCATTGAGACTTTTAAGTAGGGTTGGGTATCGTTTGGCTTTTTACGGTTCCGTTAGCCGTTAGTCTCTCAATATATTAACGTTTTAAAGTACTCAAATACATAATAAGTATGTTGCCGCATGTTTTGATGAATTCAACGTGCTTCCCCCTTTGCATGTAATTGTTTTTAACATATGTCACATTTTGCAAAGTCAGAATCCTTGGCTATGAAATATACACACACACACACACACACACACACACACACACACACACACACACACACTTTCGACCGCTTGGCTTTACTTCAAATGCACTGATAGACTAGCAGAGCAAGTGTAATATGTTAACTAGCGATCACGGTGAATAGTTGATATGCTTTTACGACCGTTTTGGTGATTCCAAAGGAACCAAAATGTGGTCCAGATCCTACAGATTGCGTTGGAACCGCGGTTCCATAGTGGGACCGGGTTTCGGTACCCAACCCTACCTTTAAGTCACGTAAGAGAACTCAGAAAGTCACCGTCGCTTATTAAATTAGACGTTAATTGTTGTGAGATGGACGATTTTAAAGTGATGGCAAGAAACTAGGAAAACTAAGATGGACAAAAAAATGTAGAAGATAGAAAAGATAATGTTGGTAAAGTGTTAGCTTCATACGTACTGTAGTTTAAAGAAGGAAATAGCTTATTTTGGTATTATTTTAAATATCACTGGAGCAGACGTATATATAATATACATATTAAAATAATAATCTATTCTTTATTAATCCCACAAGGGGAAAATACAATTTACACTCTATTGTTACTACACACAGGCCTGATCTACACACACATGCTCAGTACCTATACATGCACTAATGGAGAGATGGCAGAGGGGGGGGGGGGGGCTGCCCATGGAAAGGCGCCCCGAGCAGTTGGGGGTTAGGTGCCTTGCTCAAGAGCACCTTGGCAGTGCCCAGGAGGTGAACTAGCACCTCTCCAGCTACCAGTCCACCACCATACTTTGGTCTGAACGGGGACTTGAACCAGCGACCCTCCGGTTCCCAACCCAACTCCCTACGAACTGAGCTACTGCCCCCCTTTAGTTACCTTTGCAGCTCAGGTAAAGTCAGTTGAGAGAGAATTAGATATTTAGATATTACGTAGTTTTGATTAACTGGGCTAATACTACTTTGGTGTCCAGCTTAGAGTAAAACGTTATAATTTTAAAATACTTAGTCTCTGCAACAGTTTCCCCATCGGGCTTTTGAGTGATTTCTTCAGAAACTACCAGACAAATTCATAAAAAAATACATTTTCCTTCATCAAGTTGTTCTTTTGCTGGTTTTAAATCTGCATTAATTCATGCTCAGTCTTCCTGTCCGATGCTCTTTCCTGCTCCGACACGCTTAGACCTTCCTTCAAGTTCATTCATTTTCTTCAAGTTCATTTAGAGGACGGCATTTTTAGTCCTTCATTGCAACATGCAGCAAAGGGCCGTAGGTCAGAGCCGAACCCGCGGCCGCTGTGTCGAGGAGCAAGCTTCTACACATGTGCGCCCGTTCTACCGACTGAGCTAACCTGGCCACACAACAGCTGTTTTTGATAAGGAGCCATTAAATTAACATTTTAAAGGATTGTGACAAAGACAGCGAGACTTTTACAAAGCAAAAATAAAAGTTGTCAGTGCTTTCTATTTTGACTTCCTTAATACATTTTGTCACAATGAAATGTCGTGAGATGAGACTGAACCTGAGATATTGGACCCATAATGCTTCTTTTGGAGGCTCATAATCTTTAGAAAAAACTGTACTAATGTGTTTCAGGGCTTGCTGGTCAACTAGCTAAAGCTTTGTTGGTGTAGATCTGGTGTGAATGAGACATCCGCGGCTGTATTTACTCATGTAAACAATTAGTATTTGTATAATTGGGAACAAAAGAGGAACATTTGATGGGTTTTCCTGGTTAATTATACTAGAAAAATTGTAAATGTGTCTCTGTATCTCTGTACCTTTCTTAGTAAATACAGCCCTGAGAGAAGCACCGGTGAAATGATGTTAATATATTGTTTGCATAATATGTTTCTCTAAATTTCATCCAAGCCCTCAAGTACAAATTGCATGTAAAGGATTAACAAGAGGAGACTAAAACCGAGCTAAGCTGTTGCAGTGGAAGACAGAGGATAAATAACTATAGCTTCACACTTATAATACTATAAATACACATTTCATGATAAGTAACACTGTCTGCAAGGCACAGCATGGCGAGGCAGTGAGAAACATTTCCCGAAAGACAATCTATCAATCTATATTCTATAATGTGAATATATATTGCTTCTAATAAAGTAATAAAGTGTAGAGGACAGGAAGCGAAAGCACAGTCCATCCTGTGGAAGAGAGACCCGTACCATGAACAGCAGCGTCTCAGACTGTCTCTGAGTTTGTTGACACAAACTTGGCACATCGTCTACTTTACAATCAGTCCAGCGATCACCAAAGCCAGCAGCAACAAACCGCCGGACCCTGCAGCCAAAAGAAAAATAAGGATCAGGATCTCCCACACATTACCACGACCATGTTAGCACAAAATGAGTTTCTGAGTCACTTTCTGTCATACTATAAGGTACCATTGTTTGTTTTTTTCCAACCTGGACCTTATTTTCCTATGTTTTTGTCTCTAAGTGACTGATGGGAACAAGAATCTTTGACATTGGTCCAGTATTAAAACCCTCATGTTGTCCTTGGGTCAAATTTGACCCGTTTTTCAGTGTTTTTCATCACAACAAATGAGTCTTCAAAATAAGTGATGAAAATATCAACATTAGAAATATCAAATAACTGGAAAAAACATCTAAAAAAAGCACCCACTACATTGAAAAAGTGACAAAAATGTCAGAAAAAGCTATAAAAGTTTGTTTTTTTTCATGTTTGATGGAAAGACAACACAAGGGTTAAGAGATCACTGCAGTGTAACATTAATGTCACCTTCAATTTCCATCCACTAAAAGTGTTTTTTTACCATTGACAGGCTCAGATTATTAGTCTAAGTGTCTGACAACATTAAGGAAAGGATCCCTACAGAGATAGACCTTTTTACTAAAGATCCTAAATAAAATAACACCGAAATCGCTAAACCACCAGAATCCATTTAACCCTCATGTTGTCCTCAGGTCAAAACGCTCCAAACGGTATTTCGTTACCTTGTACCTGTACATGTGTAATGACAATAAAGCTATCTATCTATCTATCTATCTATCTATCTATCTATCTATCTATCTATCTATCTATCTATCTATCTATCTATCTATCTATCTATCTATCTATCTATCTATCTATCTATCTATCTATCCATCTATCTATCTATCTATCTACCCATCTATCCATCTACCCATCTATCCATCTATCTATCTATCTATCTATCTATCTACCCATCTATCTATCTATCTATCTATCTATCTATCTATCTATCTATCTATCTATCTATCTACCCATCTACCCATCTACCCATCTATCTATCTATCTATCCATCTATCTATCTATCTATCCATCTATCTATCTATCTATCTATCTATCTACCCATCTACCCATCTATCTATCTATCTATCTATCTATCTACCCATCTATCTATCTATCTATCTACCCATCTATCTATCTATCTATCTATCTATCTACCCATCTATCTACCCATCTATCTATCTATCTATCTATCTATCTATCTACCCATCTACCCATCTACCCATCTATCTATCTATCTATCTATCTATCTATCTATCTATCTATCTATCTATCTACCCATCTACCCATCTACCCATCTATCTATCTATCTATCTATCTATCTATCTATCTATCTATCTATCTATCTATCTATCAAATTGACCCACTATCCTATATCAATGTTCTTTTTAACCTCATGTTGACCCGTTTCCAAGTTTTTTTTTTATATCAGAAATATGGGAGGTCAAAAATGTCGAACAAGGCAACAAAAAATTGGGGGGGAAAAAAGCGTGAAAAATATTGGAAAAAGCGACAAAAAACTACAAAAAAAAAACCTCAAGGGACTGTAAGTGTCAAAATCTTTGGGGAAAAACGGCTAAAATGTCGAAAAAGTGACAAAACGTCAAAAGGGACAAAGACAAAACGAGAAAAAAGACAAAAAAACGAGACAAATTTTGAAAAAAAACAAAAAAACAATACTTTTGAAAAGCAACAAAACATTGAGATAGTGACAACAAAAGTGTTTATTTCATGTTGAGGGAAAGACAACACAAGGGAAACCCTTCTGTTGTCCTCAGGTCAAATTTGACCAAATTTCAAAGTTTCTACATCAGAAATTGGGGTTTCTTTCAAGCAAATTAACCAAAAATAACACGGATGATTCTATACGATGCTCTTCACGAAGAAATTCAAGGATCAGATCTGTACTTACACAGAATATTGGGTGTTTTGTACAGTGTGTAGCAGTTGAAGAAACAATGAAATGGTTTCTAAATAGCACCCTGACCTCAGTGATCATCCACTCAAATCGTAACTATTTATTGAACTAATTTTGCCATTTAAGATTTATTTTTTTTAACTCAAAAATTAGGTAGAATTTCACATGAATGAGGTTTATAAACGATGAATTTAGTGTAAAACTATCGATGCTAAGTTGATTGGTTAGTGGTGAATATAGTGAAAAAAGAGCAGAATCGTTGAAAAAGGACGACAGATTGCATGTTGACGGGAAGACAACACAAGGGTTAAAAAAAACACTAATTTTATCGTCGTAAAACACTTAATTCAAAGACGACAGAAACACCATACAACTGTCAAAAGCCGTCTTGGTTTCTCTTTCTACTGTTCCAACAATCCCCACTCTGGATTGGTTGAAATCAACCCTCAATTCACCCATTTAAATGTAAAATGGGCTGATTATGTATATGTTGTTTATGTAAATGCACGGGCGGATGGAAAAGCGTTTGCGTGGTTAAGTCCAGGTTGAAAAAAATGAAACTATCCTTTAAAGTGTTTCAGATCAAAATGTCATTCAAATAACATCAGAAATCCACCTGTAGCACGAGATCCGCCCTGATTTCCAGGTTCTCTGATGCCTGATGGAGAATCAGAGCACGGTTGGCCGTAGTAGTAGATCCTTTCCTCCGTGGCCACGTCATTCTCCTGGAAATAGACCATGGATGTATAATGAGACCCGGATCCAGCATTCGAGGCGGAACCCCATTTGCTCCTATGAGAGTTTCTCAGTGGCTCATGAAGCCCAAAAAGTTCAACTTCCTGCGCTTCATGCGCACTGTGCGGCTCATAGAGCACTAGAGACCTCCTAGCACCACAGCTAACCTAATAGAGACCTCCTAGCACCACAGCTAACCTAATAGAGACCTCCTAGCACCACAGCTAGCCCTAATAGAGACCTCCTAGCACCACAGCTAACCTAATAGAGACCTCCTAGCACCACAGCTAACCTAATAGAGACCTCCTAGCACCACAGCTAACCTAATGGAGACCTCCTAGCACCACAGCTAACCTAATAGAGACCTCCTAGCACCACAGCTAACCTAATGGAGACCTCCTAGCACCACAGCTAACCTAATAGAGACCTCCTAGCACCACAGCTAACCTAATGGAGACCTCCTAGCACCACAGCTAACCCTAATAGAGACCTCCTAGCACCACAGCTAACCTAATAGAGACCTCCTAGCACCACAGCTAGCCCTAATAGAGACCTCCTAGCACCACAGCTAACCTAATGGAGACCTCCTAGCACCACAGCTAACCTAATAGAGACCTCCTAGCACCACAGATAACCTAATGGAGACCTCCTAGCACCACAGCTAACCTAATAGAGACCTCCTAGCACCACAGCTAACCTAATGGAGACCTCCTAGCACCACAGCTAACCTAATAGAGACCTCCTAGCACCACAGCTAACCTAATGGAGACCTCCTAGCACCACAGCTAACCCTAATAGAGACCTCCTAGCACCACAGCTAACCTAATAGAGACCTCCTAGCACCACAGCTAACCTAATAGAGACCTCCTAGCACCACAGCTAACCTAATGGAGACCTCCTAGCACCACAGCTAACCCTAATGGAGACCTCCTAGCACCACAGCTAACCCTAATAGAGACCTCCTAGCACCACAGCTAACCTAATGGAGACCTCCTAGCACCACAGCTAACCTAATAGAGACCTCCTAGCACCACAGCTAACCCTAATAGAGACCTCCTAGCACCACAGCTAACCTAATGGAGACCTCCTAGCACCACAGCTAACCCTAATAGAGACCTCCTAGCACCACAGCTAACCCTAATAGAGACCTCCTAGCACCACAGCTAACCTAATAGAGACTTCCTAGCACCACAGCTAACCCTAATAGAGACCTCCTAGCACCACAGCTAACCTAATAGAGACCTCCTAGCACCACAGCTAACCTAATAGAGACCTCCTAGCACCATTGCTAACCTAATAGAGACCTCCTAGCACCACAGCTAACCCTAATAGAGACCTCCTAGCACCACAGCTAACCTAATAGAGACCTCCTAGCACCACAGCTAACCCTAATAGAGACCTCCTAGCACCACAGCTAACCTAATAGAGACCTCCTAGCACCACAGCTAACCCTAATAGAGACCTCCTAGCACCACAGCTAACCCTAATAGAGACCTCCTAGCACCACAGCTAACCTAATAGAGACCTCCTAGCACCACAGCTAACCTAATAGAGACCTCCTAGCACCACAGCTAACCTAATAGAGACCTCCTAGCACCACAGCTAACCTAATAGAGACCTCCTAGCACCACAGCTAACCCTAATAGAGACCTCCTAGCACCACAGCTAACCCTAATAGAGACCTCCTAGCACCACAGCTAACCTAATAGAGACCTCCTAGCACCACAGCTAACCCTAATAGAGACCTCCTAGCACCACAGCTAACCTAATAGAGACCTCCTAGCACCACAGCTAACCCTAATAGAGACCTCCTAGCACCACAGCTAACCTAATAGAGACCTCCTAGCACCACAGCTAACCCTAATAGAGACCTCCTAGCACCACAGCTAACCTAATAGAGACCTCCTAGCACCACAGCTAACCTAATAGAGACCTCCTAGCACCACAGCTAACCTAATAGAGACCTCCTAGCACCACAGCTAACCTAATAGAGACCTCCTAGCACCACAGCTAACCCTAATAGAGACCTCCTAGCACCACAGCTAACCTAATAGAGACCTCCTAGCACCACAGCTAACCCTAATAGAGACCTCCTAGCACCACAGCTAACCTAATAGAGACCTCCTAGCACCACAGCTAACCCTAATAGAGACCTCCTAGCACCACAGCTAACCTAATAGAGACCTCCTAGCACCACAGCTAACCTAATAGAGACCTCCTAGCACCACAGCTAACCTAATAGAGACCTCCTAGCACCACAGCTAACCTAATAGAGACCTCCTAGCACCACAGCTAACCTAATAGAGACCTCCTAGCACCACAGCTAACCTAAATAGAGACCTCCTAGCACCACAGCTAACCTAATAGAGACCTCCTAGCACCACAGCTAACCTAATGGAGACCTCCTAGCACCACAGCTAACCTAATAGAGACCTCCTAGCACCACAGCTAACCTAATGGAGACCTCCTAGCACCACAGCTAACCCTAATAGAGACCTCCTAGCACCACAGCTAACCTAATAGAGACCTCCTAGCACCACAGCTAGCCCTAATAGAGACCTCCTAGCACCACAGCTAACCTAATGGAGACCTCCTAGCACCACAGCTAACCTAATGGAGACCTCCTAGCACCACAGCTAACCTAATAGAGACCTCCTAGCACCACAGCTAACCTAATGGAGACCTCCTAGCACCACAGCTAACCTAATAGAGACCTCCTAGCACCACAGCTAACCTAATGGAGACCTCCTAGCACCACAGTGGTGCTAGGAGGTCTCTATTAGGTTAGCTGTGCTCAGTCCACAAACTAACGGGGGACCTCACTGCTAGGGTTGGGCATCGATTGGCTTTAAACTATTCTGACTCCAGTTCTGAGTGTGAACCTGCACGTGTTAAATTTGGAACCGATGATTTATTTGATTTAATTTGATTTGATTTATTTTCACAACAAAAACATTAAAAACAGTGTTATATGTTTCACAAAAAGATGTGATGGACAATTGCCGAAAAACCCTCAAGGGGCTTTTAATAAGTGGCAATCTCCATAGAAACAATTACATTTAACAATTTAAAAACAATTTATATATAATATATGTAGAAAAAAAAGAGAACAAAACGATTTAAAATTACATTTAGAGCACAAACCCATCTGGAAAATTTAGTTTAGTTTAAACTGTTCTTTAGAAAGCTCTATAAGTGAGGTGGGAAGACTGTTCCATATCTTTGACCCTCTGTATAATATATTATATATAATGTAATAATAATATAATATTGCTCTGTATAATACACTAAACTGTGTTTGAGTCATTCGAGCGTAGGAGGCCTAATAAGACAACTACTACGAGTCGGATAATGGTGAAATTCATTATTAAAAGTAAAAATATTACAAAAATGCTGAGGAAATAACATTTTTATAGAACTATAAACAAATAAAGCAATTTGAAGTTGATTCACTTGGTAAACACTAAGAATACTTGGGAGGGGTGTCTACGATTTACACAAAATATTATTCTTAAAGCTCGCTTCAGAAGTCGAAAAATAGATGATCAATCAAATTAAATCCAAATTTTACCGAATTATTCTCAATTAAAAAACACTGGACTCGTAATTTTGGTAACGATTCCCACATGAAACCGGTTCTCGCTGCCCAATCCCAGTCACTGCTGCTACATCACTTATTTTTACATTTTCTCATGGTTTGGGAACACTAATAATACACAGAGACACATAAAGTCCGAGTTAAATGACAGAAGGTTTGTGACCTACGTTGGCGGACACCATGGTGGCGGTTATATTCACGCATTCATCCAACGTCATCCGTCCGCCTTCGATCTTCATGCACGGAGGACGGCACCTAGTGGATGCACCGCTGGAGACGGCAAACGGCTGCAAGAATAAAACAACAATCACTTAATGAACTGTGGGTAATTTACCTGAACATTACGCTGAGAAGGGGGACATTTTAATAGAATAGAAAGCCTTTATTGTCATTATACACAAGTGCACAGTACCTAATGAAATTGGTGCAATCCCTTTACAGTGGCACTAAAATATAAGAACTATAAGATAATATAAAATATCAAAAATATAAAGTCAAAAATATAAAGTGTAGGTAGTGCAGAGAAAGAAGAAGGGGTCGGGGGTCCTGAGTCCAGAATGGACTTTAATGGACTCATTTTGTTCGACTTAGACTTAGACTTCTCTTAATTATTAACCCTCTTGGGATGACTCCTGCAAGGAAATTGAAATTTCCAGCATCTGTTTTAGCAAGAAAAGAAAAGTGACAGTATAAAGATGATTAAAATAGCAGAAATAATAATAACAATAAGGACATTCGTCAATAAAAAAAGACCATAAAGTTGTTTGCATTGATCCAAATTGCAGCTGATATTAAGGTTCCCTGTGGAGTTATTTGTTTTACCTCTAGTAATGCTGTGGAGCTGGTTTTTGTATATGTGGGTCACCATTTTGTGTTTTGTTATGCAAACACTTGCATAAAATGCATGAACAACTCTCATGGCTTAAAGTTAAAAATAGATTTCGTTAATGGTTTTCTTATATAATGTTATAACAAACAAAACACCTTTTACTTTATTCACAAAATTATCTTTTAGTACTACTACACATCACTATATACTCGTTATATAGTGATGTGTAGTGTGTATATACTCACTATATACTCGTTATATAGTGATGTGTAGTGTGTATATACTCACTATATACTCGTTATATAGTGATGTGTAGTGTGTATATACTCACTATATACTCGTTATATAGTGATGTGTAGTGTGTATATACTCACTATATACTCGTATATACTATATAACGAGGCATGCAGTAGGAGGGAGTTTTATTTTACCTAAAGTAAAAACTAAATCAATTCAACGTTCAGTTCGGTACAGAGCAATGTGTGAATGGAACTCTGTGTGTGTGTGTGTGTGTGTGTGTGTGTGTGTGTGTGTGTGTGTGTGTGTGTGTGTGTGTGAATGGAGCTCTCTCCCAAAGACCATCAAACACGACTCTCAATATGGTTTTAAAAAATCACTTAAAACATATTTATTTCAAAGGAATTGAACATTTAATATGAGATTAGTTGGGTATCGGGCTTTTTGTTATCCTATTCTTAAAATAGATTTAGTAGTGCTTTTGTTTTATTTGTATTAATTGCATTAACTGTATGATTTTTTGATTTTAGTGTTAAATGTATGTCTGTGTGTGTAATGAAGAGTTAAAATGAGTATTGTCAAGGAAAGATTGTAGGACCCCAGGAAGAATAGCTTTTAGTGTATGCTAAAGATAATGGGGATCCAAATAAACAAACAAACAAACACTTAAAAAACATCAATATCAGTTTAACCCTTGTATGGTATTCGGGTCAAATTGACCCATTGCAAATTTTTAGAAGAAGAAAAATGGTCCAAGTTACACTTTTTCTACCTGAAAATCAACGGCCTTACCTTATTTTCTGTGATTAACATGTATTCCTGACTAAATTCAGAAAATTATTGTGGATATGACTACTTTTTCCAAGATAAGAATGATCACATAGTGGATTTTTAAAATGAATTATAACCTTCAACTAACGAATCACACTTTCATTTTAATTGTGTTCTAGTAGAGACTGATTGCATTCCCTAAACATATGTTATCTCAATTATTTGAAATTGAGATAAAGACAATATTTGTTAATAGATTATGAAGTAAAACTTTATTTCAGAATTGTTTTTAAAACCCCAAATAAGTCCCGGGTCACTTTGAGAGGGTCCCGAAAGTAAAGACAATACAAGGGTTAATTGTATGGTATATTTAGAATATTTTCAGCGTATATCTTGCTGTCAGACGGCCCTTTACGACGGGGAACTGAAGCCTTATCTCTGCTCTCTCAAAGCCACCAGACTCCTTTAACAAAAACAGTTATTTTACCTGGCAGAACACGGTTGTTGCTGCTCTACCGCTGCCTCCATCTGTTAGTTAATTTGTGTTTTTGTGTGACTTTGGTGAACCCGAACTATCCCTTTAAATCACCAAAGTCACACAATGACCCTAACTAACCGACGGAGGCAGCGGTAGAGTCCAGTGTTATAAGAGTTAAAATAACTGTTTTTATTAAGGGAGTCTGGTGGCTTTGAAGAGAGGAGCGATAATGGCTTCAGATCCACCTTCAAAACATCTGAACTGCTGGTATCCCTTTAAAGTAAAGTATTATAACCATAACGACATGAATGTGACATGGAATCTGCTTTTAGAAAAATACAAAATAAAACTGCCAACTGCACTTTTAGCTCACGTTGCAGACTGATCTCATGAAATTATGTGTGTATGACACGCCAATTGGTACGGCATTATTGGCGTGTTATCAAGAGGAAAACTCGCTCTTTAGCGCGTTATCACCGCCGTTTGGTCTCCATTGACTTACATTACCTTTGACTTACAATTGGTACGGCATTATTGGCCTTTTAAGTAATTTCTGTTACTTGTTATGTATCTATATAGATTGTATATTTTAAGTATAGGTTTATTTTTAAATCTTTGATAGAAGAAAGAGGATTTTTTCATCCTTATTCTTACATATTTCATTTAAGGCAGAGTGTATGACAAGTTAATTAATCATCTTGTTGCTTTGAACCCTAATCACAAAGTTGAATGTCCTACCAAATTTTAGTTATGGATTGAGACAAGTGTGTGGGAAAAAATGCTATGTATATTTTTGTCTTTACATTTTACCCATTTTTTTGCAGATGCATTTTGCACTCAGGGGTATGTACAGTAAAACACTTTAATTCAGTAAATTGTGATGTATCAAGTCCCTCTTTCAAATCAGCAAATCAAGTTCCTCCCAAATTGATATTGGGATTCTTGTTATGCCTGTTTTACACAATATTGGTACGGCGTGATATCAAGAGGAAAACTCGCTTTTTAGCGCGTTATCACCACCGTTTGGCCTCCATTGACTTACATTACCTTGCGATGGCGTGTGAATTTACGCTAACCCGACCCCATTCTTCTTTTCCTAAATCCCAACCGCTTCTTGTTTTTCCTAACCCAACCGCGTGTCACATTTCCTAAACTTAACCGTTGCTTTCTTCTTGCGATAACACGGCAAGTGGCGATAACACGCCATGTGCGGCGATAACACGCCATGTGCGGCGATAACACGGCAAGTGGCGATAACACACCATGTGCGGCGATAACACACCATGCGGCGATAACACGGCAAGTGGCGATAACGCAGCATGTGGCGATAACACAGCAAGTGGCGATAACGCAGCATGTGGCGATAACACGCCATGTGGGGCGATAACACGCCATGTGCGGCGATAACACGCCATGTGCGGCGATAACACGCCATGTGGCGATAACACGGCAAGTGGCGATAACACGGCAAGTGGCGATAACACGGCAAGTGGCGATAACGCAGCAAGTGGCGATAACGCAGCAAGTGGCGATAACACGCCATGTGGGGCGATAACACGCCATGTGGGGCGATAACACGGCATGCGGCGATAACACGGCAAGTGGCGATAACGCAGCATGTGGCGATAACACGCCATGTGGGGCGATAACACGCCATGTGGGGCGATAACACGCCATGTGGCGATAACACACCATGTGGGGCGATAACACGCCATGTGGCGATAACACACCATGTGGGGCGATAACACGGCATGTGGGGCGATAACACGGCATGCGGCGATAACACGGCATGCGGCGATAACACGGCATGCGGCGATAACACGGCATGCGGCGTTAACACGCCATGCGGCGATAACACGCCATGCGGCGATAACACGGCAAGTGGCGATAACACGGCATGTGGGGCGATAACACGGCATGCGGCGATAACACGGCATGCGGCGATAACACGGCATGCGGCGATAACACGGCATGCGGCGTTAACACGCCATGCGGCGATAACACGCCATGCGGCGATAACACGCCATGCGGCGATAACACGGCAAGTGGCGTGTATGTGTACGTCCGCTGTGTACAGCGTAGACGTACACGCGGATGGCTCAAAATGGGTACAGATAACACACCACTTGGCTTAAGAAAGTCGGCGTGTATGTGTACGTGAAATCATGATGTCATGATGTCATGATGTCATGATGTCATGATGTCATGATGTCATGATGTCATGTGGCCCGGGAAGTGAAACAGCTGCAGCTTACAGCTTTATTGAAAGTTATCAGGTGGCAGGTTGTGCTTGTTTCTGTTTGTGGGTTTTTGGGGGGTTGGATAATAGTTATAGCCAATGTTCTGTATTGTAATGCATGCTGGGTGATTTTATTACCATGTTATTTGTGCTCCATGTGGTTTCAGAGTGTTTGTTGATCTCAAATGTCGGGATTTCACAGCAGGAATAAGGAGAATGTCTCTCCTTCACTTCTGAGTTTCCATTCACAGACACCACAGCCGCCGAAACTGACCAAACAAAGGAAAAATATACATTATTGTGAATTTGAATGCTCTGTTGTCATTGTTTCCCTCTCTTTTGGTCTGCTTTTATTGTAATTTAACATCAATTATGAGGAAAGACAAAGCCTTTAAACTTGAACTGCAAATAAAACAAATTACTTCAAATGTGTACCTAAAAATATCAAATACCAATAACACAAAAGAAGGAAAACTTCCTTAACACGTCAGCATGTTTTGGTTTCTTTATTGAAGCATTGGGCTGCTAATTAAACACTTAACATCCATTAGCCTCACTCATAGTTGGGATTTCCTAACCGGTTTAAAATAATTTTCCACTTCACACTGGAAACCACCTGCATGTGTAGCTGGTAAAGTTTGGGAAATCCCACAGGCTTGGGTACTTTTACTTTCAATGACACCTTTACACGGTCAATAGTTATGTAAACGCAACATTATGATACCCGAATAACGTATTGTTACATGATTTAATAGTAAGCATTAGCTCGAGACATCCCTAATAGAGAAATAGTACTGTAGCAATAAATTATTAAAAAAGTTAGTAAGATGTCGGTGCAGCGTCTGCAGCTACAGGGACGCCATTAGATTACATCAGCTAAACTGAAGGTTCACAGTGGTCACAAACCATAACCATTCACACCAAAGTAGTTTACAAAACATATATCATGTTTATATACAGTCACACTACTAACTGTTATATAATTCACAATTTTAAAAACGCAACCCGCTCTATCCCAAAAACGTAACGCGAAACGTCATTCAAACATCCGTCAATTTAATATATTCTATCTTGTAGACTATGTTTTTAAGCAGGTGAAGCATTACTTTAACATATTCTCTACTTATAAATGATCCGGTCTATAATTCGGCTCATGTCACACTAATGTTCATATCTCAATTATCTTTTAATACTCAATCTAGTGTAAGTAATAGGAGGGAGATTCATCTGCTGCTTTAAAAAGGTTGACATTTAAGTAAGATTAAGTACAATCCACTGATTAATCAGTTACCGACAACTATTAATAACTAGAGAGAGAATGAGTGTTTATTCCTCTTGGATGCATGTTTAATTGGGGGACATTTAATTGCCAAGTTTGTGAATGAAGTTGGCATTACAGGTCGCTAACGGGGCTACAACGAACCTATTAGTTATATAGTTTATTAGCACCGTAAAGCACAACAACAATAATACTAATAATAATGAATCACTGACTTATCATATGTTAAAGTGAAAATGAAATATCTTGCTTTACTCACCTAAAAGGAGCGAAGGGACAAAATACGATTTCATAACGCTGTGGCACATAGTGCAATGAGATGATAATGCTGAATGTCCTCTTTCCGTTAAACACAATGGGATGGTGGGTTGGTGGGACAATGCGTGACGTGCGGGTAGGGAGGCACTTAAAGAAGGGAAATGCCCATTCAAAGGCAAGGCAGCTTTATTTGTAGAGCACATTTCAGCAACAGGGCAATTCAAGGTGCTTTAAACAAATACAGTTACAAAAAAACCCCAAAAAAACTGCTTTAATTTATTTCAATTTATGTATTTTTTTATATTTTATATTATATTTTATATATTTATATTTTATTTATTTATTATTTTTATTTATTTTAATTTATTTTAATTTATTTCAAACTGAAGTTGACACATAGTTTGAGTCTCTTAATTTAATAACAAATATAAAAAAGCTAAATTTATTTCTCTTATATACTCCAAGATGTTTAATTAATAATTAATAATTGATGTTGTCACACTTTATACGTCTTTGCAAATCTGTCCTTTTCCTTTGTTTCCTTTTTATTATGACTACGATGTTTATTTCATGTTCTTGTTTATATTGTATTATTATTATTATTCTTTTTTTTTAATCACAGTTTTTACTTGATTTTTTTTTAATAAATTGTAATTTTCTTCTTAGAAGTTCATATTTGAACTGCGATGTCTGAATTTTTGTGATGTCATTTGTTAATAAAAAAATAAAAAAAGAGAAGGGAAGTGCTCCACCAGCCACGTCACGCCCACGCGGTTTCGGTTGTGTTCCCACCGTATATAAAACACACGGACTGTCTCAGACGCCGTTTCAAAGCTTCTCAGTCGTTTTCTTCATCATCATCATCATCATCATCGTCATCATCATCATCATGTCTCCAGAAATTATGAACCTTGCTCTGCTGTTGTCGCTGTTGTGTAAGTAGCCTACTTTTAAATCATTATTTAACATCCGCCATAATGCATTTTAATCCAAATCGTTGCATTAGGGGTGATAGTAGCTCCCGTTGGGTTGGGAACCGGAGGGTCGCCGGTTCCATTCCCTATGCGGACCAAATGGTGGTCGACTGGTAGCTGGAGAGGTGCCAGTTCACATGGGTGGTCTTGCTTGGGGGTGCCTTTCCATGTGCAGCCCCTCTCTCCATTAGTGAGCATATGTGTGTGTGTAATAACAACAACAACAGTGTAAATTGTAATTTCCCCTTGTGGGACTATAGGACACCTTAATCTTAATTAATCTTTACATTGACTCTGATACTGTACCTGCTGTGTGTAAAAGAAGAACTGTATGCCATAGCTGGATTGTGCCAACTAGACAGAATACTTTAATGTACGTATGAGTGTCTTCTGTGTCTATAAGTCCTCTGATATTGAAGGTTTTACACACATTATACGTCTTATTGATGTATTTGTTGTCTTCCTGCAGGTGTGTGTCTTACTGCGGGCATGGCTATCCCTGAGAACATTTTGCAGGTTTTATCCTATACCGGTGCGGACTGTGGTCTTCAATGCACCGCCAGATACAAGCCTGGTGTCCAATACAGAGCTGTGAGATGGTACAAGGTACAAAACTACTTTATTATCTTTTAAATTGTATGCTGTGTGTACAATGCTCCAGAAATAAGATACGACTTCTCAATTGTTGGATTGGATTCAAATTTTTAGCCTACTTTCTGTTTCACTCTGCTTATAAAAGCAGCTGTAGTCTACCAAAATGTATTTATAGACTATAAAAAAAGATTCTGGTAGTAAAAGTAAAAACGGTTGCAGTGAAAGAAGTATTTACAGAGATATTATCAGAGGGGGGGAGTCTGAAAATACTCAAATAACACAACTAGAACAAATAAAAGTCCTGAATTCAAAATGATAGTTTTACAATAGATACAGTAAGTATTATCAGCAAAATGTACTTAAAGCAGCAAAAGTAAAAGTACTTATTGTGCAGAATGGCTTCTTGCTAAGTGTTATATATATATATATATATATATATATGCTAAATGTGTGTATATATATATATATATATATATATATATATATATATATATATATATATATAGATATGTGTATATATATATATAGGTATGTATAGATATATATATATAGATATGTATGTATGTATATATATATATATATATATATATATATATATATATATATATATAGATATGTATATATCTATATATATATATAGATATGTATGTATATATAGATATGTATGTATGTATATATATATATATATATATATATATATATATATATCTATATCTATATCTATATATATATAGATATATATATATAGATATATATATATCTATATATACATATCTATATATATATATATATATATATATATATATATATATATATATATATATATATATATATATATATATATATATATATATATATATATATATATATATATATTTGTTGTAAGGTCGGCTTAGTTTCATTCCACCACTGATTACAGTTAAAAGAAGAAGAACTAGTTTTCATGATGAACAGCGTAGTTTTCCATGAATCTAACAACGTACGATGTCGTCCCAGGTCGGAGAGTCTCCGTCGTCTCGCCTCAGCGGCCTTTTGACCAAAGACCTCCCGAACGGCGCGACGCATCGGTACGGCGGCGTGGAGCGAGAGGTGAAGCTGCTGGGCGAGTCCCACGACCTCATCCTGCCCAACGTGACGTGCGGTGACGGCGGACTGTACACATGTCACCTGGCTGCACCTGTCGGGGAGCAGAACCAGGACGGGCAGGTGCTCCTCACTCTCACAGGTAAACACAGACCTTTGTCTGCCCGATGAAAACGGCCACATAAGTCGTTTGTATGAGCAGCAATTACGACCTACATTCCCACGACCTACATTAAAGTGGCAGAGCCCTCTAGTGGCCGTTGTAGTTATGACAGGAGCAGAGCAGGAAGTAAGGTGAGGAAGAATAATGTTGTGTCCCTTGTTAGTGTCTCTGCCCGATGTGAGGCAAGTGCACATGTGAGTCGTGCACGCTCAGATTTAAACGGTTTACGACATAACTGTCATACTGAAATTTGTGAAATCCATGAAATAATAAAGTTTTCTCATTACAAACAATAACAGAAGATGGGAATCATTTCAAAAACGTTGAAGCTATCTATGGTTGGTTGATTGCTAACGTTAGCTCAAAACACCATTCAAGTGACAGACTTTGTTGTGTTTGATGCTAACTTGTAGCTAAGCTAGCAGTCATTTCAAAAACGTTGAAGCTATCTATGGTTGGTTGATTGCTAACGTTAGTTCAAAACGCCCTTCCACTGACAGACTTTGTTGTGTTTGATGCTAACTTGTAGCTAAGCTAGCAGTCATTTCAAAAACGTTGAAGCTATCAATGGTTGTTTGATTGCTAACGTTAGCCCAAAACGCCATTTGACTGACAACCTCTGTTGTGTTTGATGCTAACTTGTAGCCAGCAGTGAACCAACTTGGTTCAGTAGGTCCGTTTTTACTGTGTTGACATTACAGAAGTCTCTCGTTAGCATCTTGTAGGCTACTTGTCGCACTCGACTCACATCGGGCAGTGACAGTGTCCATTGTCAGATTCATTTCTATTGGAGCAGCTGTGCAATGCATTCTGGTACATTTGAGGGGACTTTGGAGAAGCGGGACGTTGAGTCGCCTGCTCCTCATTTGCATAAAGTCAAATCCAGCCAACTTTATGCAAATGAGGAGCGACCGGCTCGGCTCGCCACCTCTTAAAAGCTGCTAACCCACATGTTCCAAACAACAACACATGGACGCCTAAGGCATCCATCACTTTTAAATTAGAGTCAGGGAACTTCCACATACGACCATATCATTTACATCTACTGTGGAAGAACATGGATCTTTGGATCTCTGGCTCCGGATATGGAGCCCGGCTGAGATAGGGGGACTCATCTGTCCTCAGAAACCAAGTCAGAGGGTCTCCAACGCGGAAACACACGGCCCAGCACAACGCTCGGGATTGGGAGTTCAATAAAAATCAATTTTATTACCACATCTTCTTCATCATCGTCCAGTCTGCAGATTTGGGGTTTTTAAGCTGCTGGTCTCAACTGGTTCTCAAGATTTCTGCGGGTGTTGCGAGACTAAATGTGCTTAACTCATCCGATGCTAAAGCCTTTAAAATGCACAGCAACAGAAAGTTATGCAGGTTTGACCTTGAGAAAGTTATGCAGGTTTGACCTTGAGAAAGTTATGCAGGTTTGACCTTGAGAAAGTTATGCAGGTTTGACCTTGAGAAACTTAAATTTCTGTTTTTATTCTCAGATTGTGTCGACCTTCCCGTTGAAAATCTGATGACGGACACTTTCCTTGTGGTTTCTGCCACGGTGGTGCTGATGCTCGCACTCGTGATATACCTCATAAGCTATGTAAGTCATGGACTACACACACACACACACACACACACACACACACACACACACACTAATGCCTGGGAACTTCTTCACAACAACCCAGTTTACATGGATTCACTTAATGATCAGTTAGTTGTTTTTAACCCTTGTGTTGTCTTCTGTTGACGCTTTTTAAGACTCAAAATTCAAGATTTCTTTATTGTCACACCATAGTAATCTGTAGTACGAAATTATGAAATTACATGCAAAGTTCACAGTTTAAAAGAATACAGAAACAATTAAAAACACAGTGGAAAAGTTGAGATATTAGTTATATGAATGAGAATACATCAATGCTTATATGGGTGTGCAGAGCATGTAAAGTGATAAATATAAATATACCAAGTCTAAAAAAATATATAATTATCTAGATACTAGATACATACACTTGGGAAAAAGTATAAATATATCTATATTTAAAAATAAAATAGTGCGGTGGAGAATAAGGTGCAGTCAGAACAGATGATTTTGTACATGAATAGTAACTTTAATAACTTTTTCTCACATTTCTGTCCTTTTTTCAACAGTTCTGACGCTTTTTAGCCGATGTTTTTAACTTTTTCTTACATTTTGTCCCTTTTTTACCTCATTTATAGGAAATTCTACCTAATGTTTGAGTTAGAAAAGCAGAAATGAGGAATTATTGAGACTAAAATTAAAGGAATGGATGTTGATGATAATCACAGACTGGAATATGTCAACTTTTACTCTCAATACTATTTCAAAAACACTTCAATTTGGTTTCAAATGCTATAAAATTGAATAAGACGCCCCAAAATGAATGAAAGTAGAGATTTGTACTTGGCAAAGAGCGTTGTGTGGAATCAATCATGTTATTTTGGGGAATTAAAAAGAACATTGATATAGGACAACATGAGGGCAACATGGGGACAACATGAGGGCAACATGAGGGCAACATGGGGACAACATGAGGACAACATGAGGGCAACATGAGGGCAACATGAGGGCAACATGAGGGCAACATGAGGGCAACATGGGGACAACATGAGGGCAACATGAGGGCAACATGAGGGCAACATGGGGACAACATGAGGGCAACATGGGGACAACATGAGGACAACATGAGGGCAACGTGGGGACAACGTGGGGACAACGTGAGGGCAACATGAGGGCAACATGGGGACAACATGAGGGCAACATGGGGACAACATGAGGGCAACATGAGGGCAACATGAGGGCAACATGAGGACAACATGAGGACAACATGAGGGCAACATGAGGGCAACATGAGGACAACATGGGGGCAACATGGGGACAACATGGGGACAACATGAGGACAACATGAGGGCAACATGGGGACAACATGAGGACAACATGAGGGCAACATGAGGGCAACATGAAGGCAACATGGGGACAACATGAGGACAACATGAGGGCAACATGAGGGCAACATGAGGGCAACATGAGGACAACATGAGGACAACATGAGGGCAACATGAGGGTTAACTCTACAACACAAAGCTACGCTGTCGCTCTTCATTCCTCCTCTCAATGTATTTGTTTCCCGTGTCTCCACCACAGGGCAGTTTGAAGAATATGATCAAAGAAAGAAACAGGAGGACAATAAAAGAAGTTGTGTTGAATGCACCGCTCAAACCGCTGGACAAAGAGGACTTAAAGTTGATCTACACCCTGGGTCCTAAAGTGTCCAAAGCACCCACGATGAAGCATGTCTGCGTTTGAAGACCACGATTGTTCTGGAAAACTGCAGAAGAACGACTGGAAGCCCGACGACCAGGAAGACCACTCCACAAAAATAGCTTCTTTTTAGCGTAAGAATCAACATTTCTACGTTACAACATCTATAACTTGTCCTCAGGTAGGGCCTTTGCAATGAAACGTGAAGAATTAATGACATTTATTTAAAAAATCTTCATGAAAAATTTTAAAATCCACCTATTGACCTACAAATTCACCTGCAGCATGTGAGTAGAACGCTAAAGGACAATCCCTCCAATAAGCATCTAAAAAATCTGCATTATTGGACAACTTTGAATCACAATCACTGACTAATTCAACGATTCCCCACCTACTTTTAAAATGCTCCAGCCGAGGACAAGGACCGACTCTTAGAAAACTCTTCAGAAGCTAAAACACACGTGGACCCAGAGCGGGCTCTTCCTCCCCGGAGAGTCCAGACATGTGATGCTGGTCCCCGGGCCTGCTGGGGCTCAGGAAGTGGACCAGGTTAATGTAGAAGACCAGCATTTAGAATAGTGCTTTTCTAGTCTTAACAACTACTCAAAGCGCTTTCACACAGTACAGGAGCCATTCACCGTCCACACGCATTCACACTATGGCCGTACAAGGCATCAGATACACACTCGCACACATTTACACACCAATGGGCAGCATCGGGGGGGCAACTCGGGGTTGACGACAGATGAAGAAGCTAAAACACACCTCTGGATAATAGGAGCCGTTACAGAATCTTATTTCTTTTACTAAGTTGTTTCGAGTCTGTTCATTTCTATTCTACAAACAGGAAATTGTGTTAGAAATATGTCCTCAGACATGTAGCATCACATTAGACAGAGCAGTCTTTGTTCTATAAGTTTCTATAGCTTTTATATATATATATATATATATATATATATATATATATATATATATATATATATATATATATATATATATATATATATATATATATATATTTTTAATCATGGAAACTACAGATGTTTGGTCGCAGCGAGAAGCTAGCCTTTCAATAGAAGAACTGAAAAGGATGACATCTTTATACGCCTCTTATGTATGCTATTTAATTGATCTGACCTTTATTTTGACACACTGGGGAAAACCCAACAGACAGCATGTCTGTTGGGTTTTCTTTTTTTAATGGATCACTTCTCCTTTAACATCATGGCACTGGAATTTGTGACGACATGTTTTGTTTTTGACTTTGTTTTCTTATCTTAAAGATAAAAAAAAACAGAAAAACAGATAAAAGAAACAATGTTTTAAGCCTGAGTTTATGTCTGCATGATACTGATGCAAGTTGTTGTTGAGTTAAAACTGCACTTTAAAATGTACCTATCATTATTTTGTGTTGATTTTGTTCCTTAAAAAGAACGTTGGAAATTCATTGAAATGTGTTTTTTATCCAGTTGTGTTTCTTATCTCAAGGCCACTTGTAAAGTTTTTATTTATTTTTTTATTTAAAACGCAACACCGGCACAGGATACACACACTTGATGGGAAACCCCCATCACCCACAGCATTAATGTCAGTTTCACTTGCGTTTTGAGGAAGTTAATACCTTCACACACACACACACACACACACACACACAACACCACGCTCTGTTTCCTTTGCTCAGGCGTGTATTTTGTATTCTCAGCCTGTACTTTTTCTTCCACCCCCATTGCGACACTTTCCTAACGCCTAATCATCATTTAAAGGCAGCGGGACTTCTTCAAAACAACACTTCCTGTAAAACAGACAGATTGCAAGCAAAGGTCATTAGGTGTGTTCACTGGTACTGAAGATAAGTAGTTATGACCCTGTAAAACCCCCCAGTCTTCTATGTGATTAACAACTCACACACACACGCACACAAATATGCACAGTCTCACACACACACACACACACACACACACACACACTG
>JABXJD010000392.1:452500-465000 GCA_013375575.1 Percina caprodes | reverse complement strand
TTATCTAACAACAACGTGTCCTTTGCGCATATTTTGCCACTACTTTGTTAAGTCCTAGCGTTGTGCTAACTCGAAATTAGAAAATAATAGTACTTATAGTTTATAAATCACTAAACGGTTTAGGGCCAAAATACATTTCTGATCTGCTAGTACACTATGACCCCCCCAGACCTCTCAGGTCATCTGGGACAGGTCTGCTAGTACACTATGACCCCCCCAGACCTCTAAGGTCATCTGGGGCAGGTCTACTGTCTGTTCCTAGAGTCAGAACTAAACAGGGGGGGCAGGGTTCAGTTTCTATGCTCCTCATATCTGGAATAAACTCCCAGAAACCTGCAGGTCTGCTGCTACTCTCAGTTCTTTAAATCAAGGCTGAAGACCTTTCTTTAAATGATGTTCATTTCTTTAATGTTTAATCTCTAATACTGCACTGTAACTTTTATTCCTGTGTTTTATCTGTTTTTATTTTGAAATGTTTCTTCTGTTTTTTATGGGTTTTATTTTCTTTTAACTGTTTTTATTGTTTTTAACTGATTTTGTGTAAAGCACTTTGAATTGCCCTGTTGCTGAAATGTGCTCTACAAATAAAGCTGCCTTGCCTTAAAATACTTATTACAGTCCAGGGTTTCTTTTATATCCTTAAGACAAATGTTATATGTATGTATAAGTGTATTAATATGTATGATGTTAGAAGAGGTGAGTACAATGAGTACTTGAATTAGCTTAGTGCTAACACTGTGAGAAGTGTTTCCCTTGTTTTTTGAATACTCTAACTTTAGTAAAAATGCTTTTGCATGGCTTTAATTTTAGGGAACTATTCCCTTAGCAGCACTCACTGAAGATATAGGTTGTCACAGGTACTTTAACTGTTTTTAACTGATTTTGTGTAAAGCACTTTGAATTGCCCTGTTGCTGAAATGTGCTCTACAAATAAAGCTGCCTTGCTTCTGTGCACAGTTCAAAAAACAAATCCAGAATGTAGCTTGTAGATGTCATTGCTTTAATGTATTATTATAACCATTATGTTTTCCTACTTCTTAGCTATTTATTATGTCGCTTCTGAACATCTGAATTGACCCCCTGGGAATGTGTTGAAGCTACATTAATTTTTTTAATGACACTTATTTTGAAGGCTGTCTCGTTCCATTTCCCCTTCCGTTCCCTTGTTGCTTAGCAACGACGAACGCTGTGACCGTGCTCCGCTTGCTTGCTGTGTGCTAGCTAGGTGCTAGCTTGGAAAGCCCAAACATGGATGATGAAGACGACCTGGACGAACTGCTAGATGAAATTGAAGAAAAGTTTTGTCGCAACGTTGCTGTCACATCTTCGGCTTGCGTGGATCAGAGCGAGGCTGGCAAATGCGGGAGAAACAACGCAGGACACAGAAAACACAGGTAAACATTGCTAATGCGGGTAGCATATGTTAGCTAAAAGCTAACGTTTGGGACTGGGGTGTCCTGACGAGCTGTGTCTTCTGGGCCTGAAAGGGCTTAAACGTAAGCTAATTACCCTACCAGCAGGTCTGTAATCAAGACCACCTTTGTCGAGTCCAAGACCAGGACTAGTCGAGTCCAAGACAAGACCGAGTCCAAAAAGGTTCGAGTCCGAGTCAAGACCAAACCAGGACAGGACCAGGAGTCCAGGACAGGATTAAAAGCATAATGCTGAGAGATTCCTGCTGATTTCTATACCTACATTTGGTTATGGTAGAACTGGCAGACATCTTTGTTTGTTACAGTGTGTGTGAAGCAATGAAAATAGGGGGCAAAAGCTGCGGTAAAGTCGGACAGTTTCCATCTGATTCCAGCCTCCTTCAGACTGGACAGGAAGTGACAAAAACACTGTGGTGCGATTATGATTTAATAAAATATAATCAGACCCACAGATCAGCTGGTACACACTCTCTAGTTGTTTTAATTATGACAGAGTATCTCTCATTATGTTCTACATGAGATCTGTTGCTGATTTTAATTAACAGACTGGAGATGATCAGTGATCTGAACAGATTTAGTCTCTCTGACTTCTTAACGTCACTATCAGCCACATAATGTGTGTTCTGGACAGAATAAGTCTTTAAATCAGACAAATAGCAATTAAAATCCCTCTGATTCAAAAACAATAAAAAGTTTATATAAAACGTCATCATGTTGTGAACCAATCAGCTGTTGAATCAGCTGAGAAGCCGGCGTTTCCCAGCATGCTCTGGGTCCGCCTGGCTCTTGCAGTCGGTGAAAAGCAACTGCGCCGCCTGGTCTCAGACCTGCCCGCCTGGTCTCAGACCTGCGGCCCCCTGGTCTCAGACCTGCGGCCGCCTGGTCTCAGACCTGCGGCCCCCTGGTCTCAGACCTGCCCGCCTGGTCTCAGACCTGCGGCCCCCTGGTCTCAGACCTGCCCGCCTGGTCTCAGACCTGCGGCCGCCTGGTCTCAGACCTGCCCGCCTGGTCTCAGACCTGCGGCCGCCTGGTCTCAGACCTGCGTTCCCCTGGTCTCAGACCTGCGGCCGCCTGCGTCTCAGACCTGCGGCCGCCTGGTCTCAGACCTGCGGCCGCCTTGCTCTCGTGAGATTTCCGTTGCCCACGTGTGAATGACGTCAGAGCAAGTCGGGATCAAGTCGGACACAAATCTAACCGGCATGCAACGGGCGCCGATCGCCGGTGATCGATTCTGCGCAGACCTGGCTCATCTCGAACGAGCCTATTAACGTTAGCAGGGCACGCAGATGCAGGGGCGTGCCAGGATAATCTAGTGTGTGATTGGCTATCAGGTGGCCAGTGTTTCACTTTCCGTCCAATATTATTATGAACATAATTAAGACACCTGGACTCCTCGAGACCAGAAGCCATATTTGGCAAGACCAGTGACCGAGACAAGTCCAAGTCCAAGAAAAACAGTCTTGAGTCCGGAGTCCAAGACCGGACTCGAGTACTGCAGCCCTGGCTACAAGCTAAAGTAAATGTACAGAATGTCAGTAATAGTTAGCTTGTGTTCAGAATGAAATAGATATCTTTTTAGTGTTTAACATAACAATTGCATTACTTACAGTGTAAAATATAATGTACACATTGTATAATGTAATGTGCAAAACCAGAATAACAAAGTTATGTCATTCATTTATTTATTATCCTGTGGCCAGAATTTTAGAAATACTAAAGTCATGAGAAGTCCACCCAACACACCACTTACCCCCCTACACCAGAACATCCATCCATCCATCTTCATCCCCTTATCCGGTATCGGGTCACGGGGGGGGGGGCAGCAGCTCCAGTAGGGGACCCCAAACGTCCCTTTCCCGAGCCACATCAACCAGCTCACCAGAACAAATTTCCATATTTAATTCCCTCCACAAAGCTATAAACACTCCACTCTCCAAACTACCAGGACTTATATTCTGGAGAAATACTGAAAACAAACATTGTGTCTAAAAATACTCAAATCAGCTCATAACATATCAGTATGTGTAAGGTTTAAATTGATGAATCATAAACATAGAGGTGTACTTTCAGAAGTATGAATTGATGTTTTTATTCATAATTTTGTTTCCTTTAGTACCACAAAACCCGACCAGCCGATAAGCAGCGTCACTGACGATATCGACGCGCTTCTGGAAGAACTAATGGAGGAAGACTTCAGCGATTCCCCTCAACTAAAGGTGAACATGTATGTATGTGTGTGTGTGTGTGTGTGTGTGTGTGTGTGTGTGTATGTATATGACAAAGAAATCCCTGCACGCTGCTATCACGTTCCCAGTTTTTCTCTTTCTCCATATGGACAATTTTTCAACCACAAATGGTCTTTTTCAGATAAAGATTAGGGTGTGTGTGTGTGTGTGTGTGTGTGTGTGTGTAAGTGTACCTGTGACAACCTATATCTTCAGTGAGTGCTGCTAAGGGAATAGTTCCCTAAAATTAAAGCCATAATATAAGGCAAAAGCATTTTTACTAAAGTTAGAGTATTCAAAAAACAAGGGAAACACTTCTCACAGTGTTAGCACTAAGCTAATTCAAGTACTCATTGTACTCACCTCTTCTAACATCATACATATTAATACACTTATACATACATATAACATTTGTCTTAAGGATATAAAAGAAACCCTGGACTGTAATAAGTATTTTAAGGCAAGGCAGCTTTATTTGTAGAGCACATTTCAGCAACAGGGCAATTCAAAGTGCTTTACACAAAATCAGTTAAAAACAATAAAAACAGTTAAAAGAAAATAAAACCCATAAAAAACAGAAGAAACATTTCAAAATAAAAACAGATAAAACACAGGAATAAAAGTTACAGTGCAGTATTAGAGATTAAATATTAAAGAAATGAACATCATTTAAAGAAAGGTCTTCAGCATTGATTTAAAGAACTGAGAGTAGCAGCAGACCTGCAGGTTTCTGGGAGTTTGTTCCAGATATGAGGAGCATAGAAACTGAACGCTGCTTCCCCCTGTTTAGTTCTGACTCTAGGAACAGAAAGTAGACCTGTCCCAGATGACCTTAGAGGTCTGGGGGGGTCATAGTGTACTAGCAGATCAGAAATGTATTTTGGCCCTAAACCGTTTAGTGATTTATAAACTAGCAAAAGAACTTTGAAATCAATTCTTTGGGGCACAGGAAGCCAGTGTAAGGACTTCAGAACTGGAGTGATGTGATCCAGTCTCTTGGTCTTAGTGAGGACTGGAGTGATGTGATCCAGTCTCTTGGTCTTAGTGAGGACTGGAGTGATGTGATCCAGTCTCTTGGTCTTAGTGAGGACTGGAGTGATGTGATCCAGTCTCTTGGTCTTAGTGAGGACTGGAGGGATGTGATCCAGTCTCTTGGTCTTAGTGAGGACTGGAGTGATGTGATCCAGTCTCTTGGTCTTAGTGAGGACTGGAGTGATGTGATCCAGTCTCTTGGTCTTAGTGAGGACTGGAGTGATGTGATCCAGTCTCTTGGTCTTAGTGAGGACTGGAGTGATGTGATCCAGTCTCTTGGTCTTAGTGAGGACTGGAGTGATGTGATCCAGTCTCTTGGTCTTAGTGAGGACTGGAGTGATGTGATCCAGTCTCTTGGTCTTAGTGAGGACTGGAGTGATGTGATCCAGTCTCTTGGTCTTAGTGAGGACTGGAGTGATGTGATCCAGTCTCTTGGTCTTAGTGAGGACTGGAGTGATGTGATCCAGTCTCTTGGTCTTAGTGAGGACTGGAGGGATGTGATCCAGTCTCTTGGTCTTAGTGAGGACTGGAGGATGTGATCCAGTCTCTTGGTCTTAGTGAGGACTGGAGTGATGTGATCCAGTCTCTTGGTCTTAGTGAGGACTGGAGTGATGTGATCCAGTCTCTTGGTCTTAGTGAGGACTGGAGTGATGTGATCCAGTCTCTTGGTCTTAGTGAGGACTGGAGTGATGTGATCCAGTCTCTTGGTCTTAGTGAGGACTGGAGTGATGTGATCCAGTCTCTTGGTCTTAGTGAGGACTGGAGTGATGTGATCCAGTCTCTTGGTCTTAGTGAGGACTGGAGTGATGTGATCCAGTCTCTTGGTCTTAGTGAGGACTGGAGTGATGTGATCCAGTCTCTTGGTCTTAGTGAGGACTGGAGGGATGTGATCCAGTCTCTTGGTCTTAGTGAGGACTGGAGTGATGTGATCCAGTCTCTTGGTCTTAGTGAGGACTGGAGTGATGTGATCCAGTCTCTTGGTCTTAGTGAGGACTGGAGTGATGTGATCCAGTCTCTTGGTCTTAGTGAGGACTGGAGTGATGTGATCCAGTCTCTTGGTCTTAGTGAGGACTGGAGTGATGTGATCCAGTCTCTTGGTCTTAGTGAGGACTGGAGTGATGTGATCCAGTCTCTTGGTCTTAGTGAGGACTGGAGTGATGTGATCCAGTCTCTTGGTCTTAGTGAGGACTGGAGTGATGTGATCCAGTCTCTTGGTCTTAGTGAGGACTGGAGTGATGTGATCCAGTCTCTTGGTCTTAGTGAGGACTGGAGTGATGTGATCCAGTCTCTTGGTCTTAGTGAGGACTGGAGTGATGTGATCCAGTCTCTTGGTCTTAGTGAGGACTGGAGTGATGTGATCCAGTCTCTTGGTCTTAGTGAGGACTGGAGTGATGTGATCCAGTCTCTTGGTCTTAGTGAGGACTGGAGTGATGTGATCCAGTCTCTTGGTCTTAGTGAGGACTGGAGTGATGTGATCCAGTCTCTTGGTCTTAGTGAGGACCCGAGCAGCAGCGTTCTGAATCAAGGTTGTATTTGGCATGTTTACTCCAAATATACAGAATGCAGCAATGCACAATGCAGCATTTTCATCCAAGGGTCCCGTGAAGTTGTGCTTACACTCATTGTTGCTATAATGGAAACACTCAGCTAAAGTGCCAGTATCTCAAATATGCACAGCTCCGGAGCAAATTACTTCTCTTCCAAAAAATTATTCTCACGCAGCTGTCTCATCTCCAAGTCTCGGCTGTCTTATGAAAAACAAATTAGAGCCGAGAGACAGACACCTGTGTGTGCAAAGTGACAAGATGTACGTGAATGTTGCATTAAGCATGGTGGTAATGCATCTATTCAGGTTTAAATGAATTGAAAATGTATATTTTACCTTGTCTGTAATCTGTTCTTTTATCTCAGACTGAAGCATTTCCTAAAGGAACACAAGCCGAGAAGAAGCTGCCGTCTCAGTCTGGAGGGAGAAGGTAAGTGAATGAGTTAATTCTGAATAAAAAACATACATCTGGGAATAATAATTACCCGGTATATGCAGAGGGAAGAAATGCACTCAGACATTTTGAAAGTTTGGTTGTAGCTTTGTGTGTGTCTTCATTCAATTTAAATCCAGTTGCCTTTGAATTAGCACTTGTTGATATGTTTGACCACCTTGGTTCAAGTCCGAGTCAAGACCAGACCAAACCAGTACAGGACCAGGACAGGACCAGGAGTCCAGGACAGGATTAAAAGCGCAGTGCTGAGAGATTCCTGCTGATTTCTATACCTACATTTGGTTATGGTAGAACTGGCAGACATCTTTGTTTGTTACAGTGCGTGTGAAGCAATGACAATGATTGACAATAACGTTAGCAGGGCACGCAGATGCAGGGGCGTGCCAGGATAATCTAGTGTGTGATTGGCTATCAGGTGGTCAGTGTTTCACTTTCCGTCCAATATTATTATGAACATAATTAAGACTCCGTCGAGACCAGAAGCCATATTTGGCAAGACCAGTGACCGAGACAAGTCCAAGTCCAAGAAAAACAGTCTTGAGTCCGGAGTCCAAGACCGGACTCGAGTACTGCAGCCCTGGCTACAAGCTAAAGTAAATATGCAGAATGTCAGTAATAGTTAGCTTGTGTTCAGAATGAAATAGATATCTTTTTAGTGTTTAAAATGTTTGGTCTTTTTACGGCATTAACCACCAAAATAACTGGCAGTAACTTTTGTTTTGGACACATTTTTGTCTCTTAAATAGGTGTGTACATGTATGAAATTACAGACTAGGTGTTCCCCAGGTTCTGCTATAATAATGCTATTAGTCTTCAGTTCCAGTTCTGTTGGCTTGTTAGATTCTCTTAAATTTGGAAGCTGATTTTATCAATCTGCGCTGTTTGTTTTGCTTCCAGATGCTGTCCTGTGTTCGTTGGCGGGAGCTCTGTCACAAACGGTGTAGGAACAGCCACATCCAAGAGGTGTGAAAAACTGATTTTCTAACGAGAGCGTCTGTCATGTTTCGCCTGTTTTTGTTTTATAATGATACATAGGGCTATCGTTAAAAAATGTCCGAGACCGGAACTGGATTTTTAAAGATTTAAATGAAAAAATAACAACATGAACCATACAGAACCGAAAACCATGAGCCTAAAACCGTGATACAAACTGAACCGTGCCACCCCTAATATTAACTGTAAAAACACACTTCTGTATACAAGTACTGACAAGAGAGCTGTATCGACAGATCATGCCACCAGTTGAGGTGTACTTCCTGTGACTTCCGGGTGCTGGTGTTTGATGACTGTGAGTGGGACATGTCCTGTGATTACCTGTTCCTCAGGTGAGTCTGCAGACGCTCGCACTTTACAAGGAATTGACATATAGAACATGTTAAGAGGGGACAGTTCAGACTCATTCCTTGGATCTTTGTCAGGCCAACACATTTCACATTTGAATATTTTCTGTATTACACATGCAGATAATGCCAGAAGTTCCCAACCTCTAAAACTTGTGCCCCTTTAAAACTAAGCAATGCTTACCGCTCTTTGTCACTGGTTGCACATGTTCACATGTTGTGACCAGTTCAACCAAAATACCATCTTGTTTTGTGCCTTGAAGAAGTAGTCAATGGAAGTTAATTTCCAGGATAAAGGATGTCAGGCTTTATCCCTCACCTTCTGCTCTGTGTGCGTTGCTGTTCTCAAAATCCCTTCTCTACGGGAAACAACAAAAAACTTTGAGCTAGCAAGCTACACGCTGAAAATGTCAAGTTTTGAAGAACATTCGGATGGTCCAACAAGGCAGGTCTGCTTGGGTCTTTCTGGGAATGATTGTAAAGCTTTAAAAAGACTATGTTCAGGGCGTCTCCTCTCTAACTGGGACGTTTTGGGACTGATTGGTGGGGTCGCTGTGGACGAAGTACACACAGAGATACACTGGTAAGAGATAATGAGGTGTAACCATGGAGATAATGAGGTGTAACCATGTATCAGCTGATTTAAATAGCTCACGTTACTGAACTGTGTGAACAGTTAACTTTGATTAATATTGTATTTGGCGTTTTCTTTTGCGGGGTGCAAATGTTCCTCCCCGAGACTATTTTGCAGAGCCACTGTCTCTGCGTCTGGAGCTTAACGCCGCCCAGGACAATTGTGATTGGTTTAAAGAAATGCAAACCACCAGGAGTGTTTTTCTTTCCTACAGTCCCAGAATGTGTCTGTGGTGTAGGCAGACCTGACGCCACAGCGCTGTGGGGATAGAGCTGGTAATGTGAGACTAATGAAGTAAAATTATTCTTTAATTTAAGAGGGGAAAAAAGCATTGTTTAGAGGAAAGTCTAAAAAAAAAGCATCACTTTGTGTCACTTCTGTCCCTGATTGTGTGGTACACGGACTCTGCACACCTCAACCCACCCACACAGTTGATGAGCAAAGCTCAAACATCTGAAACATCTGAAACATCTGAAACATCTGAAACATCTGAAACATCTGAAACATCTGAAACATCTGAAACATCTGAAACATCTGTCCGTGGTGGCAGGGTTTGTTGTTGTTGTATCACACACAGAAAATACAGAAAGTGTGAAGGGAGCCATATGTAACGTATTTGAAATTTACTTAAATATTTGCATCAAATAATTGTATTTATTTATATATATATACATATATATATATGCATATACGCATCAAATAATTATATATATGCATCAAATAATTGCGTATATTTGCCTATGTGCATCAAATTGTGTGTATATATATATATATATATATATATATATATATATATATATATATATATGTATATATATATATATATATATATATATATATATATGTGTGTATGTGCATCAAATAATTGTGTATATATGCATCAAATAAGTGTGTATATATATATATATATATGTGTGTATATATATATATATATATATATATATATATATATATATATATATATATATATATATATATATATATATGCATCAAATAATTGCATATATGCATCAAATTGTGTATATATATATATATATATATATATATGCATCAAATAACTGTGTATAAATGCATATATGCATCAAATAATGTATATATATATATATTTATATATGCATCAAATAAATGTATATATATGCCTATTTGCATCAAATAATTATATATATATATATATGCATCAAATAATGTGTATATATATATGCCTATTTGCATCAAATAATTGTGTGTATATATATATATATATATATATATATATATATATATATATATATATATATATATATATATATATATATATATATATATATATATGCATGTGAGTCCTTTCACAAGGTGGCAGTATTGAGCTGTGAACGACATTTAGAAGAGGCGAATTGTAAAAAACAAAAAGCAAGGTGGAAAGCAAGTGTCAAAATAACAGAAATATGGATGTTTTGTACACAAATATTTCCAATTTTTAAGATAAAATAACTTTTGTTAGTACCTCAATAAGCCATTTCAAACTTATAAAAACATTAAATAGGAAAATAAGTTGTTTTTCTCCCACATACCAAATAAAAACAATTTCCTTTTTCATCTCAGTGGGAACATTTCTGCTTCTGCAGACCAGTGTGACTAGAATAAAACCCAGCAGAGGTATTCTGTTTTAATTTATTTTAGACCCTTTTACACAGAAAACCCAGAATCTAAACCAAGGGAATCATTGCAGCAATTAAGGTTTTTCTCTGCAGAGAGAAAACTTGTATATAAGATCCTAAAGTGTTACGGCTCGGCATTGAAATTGAAAATATACACTTTTGTTGACGCTTTTTATTGATGTTTTTAATTTTTTCTTACGTTTTTTTGTTCTTTTTTTTTAACATTTTTTTACTGTTTGTCACTTTTTTTACATTTAACACTACATAACGCTAACTTATTACCTTTTTAATTTTACAGTTATTTTTGGAATTTATAGTCAATAAACCTAATTTATAGGAAATTATACCTAATGTTTGAGTTAGAAAAGCAGAAATTAGGAATTATTGAGACTAAAATTAAAGGAATGGATGTTGATGATAATCACAGACTGGAATATGTCAACTTTTACTCTCAATACTATTTCAAAAACACTTCAATTTGGTTTCAAATGCTATAAAATTGAATAAGACGCCCCAAAATTAATGAAAGTAGAGATTTTGGGAAATTAAAAAGAACATTGATATAGGACAACATGAGGACAACATGAAGACAACATGAGGGCAACATGAGGGCAACATGAGGGCAACATGAAGACAACATGAGGGCAACATGAGGGCAACATGAGGGCAACATGAGGGCAACATGAGGACAACATGAAGACAACATGAGGGCAACATGAGGGCAACATGAGGGCAACATGAGGGCAACATGAAGGCAACATGGGGGTTAACAGAATAAACAGTCCAAACAACACAGGAACCAACGGAAAACTCAAAACAGTCCCAAAATCCAAAAAGGTCCCGGGGAAAAGAACTGCAAAAACTGGGAACAAAAAACTGGGAAGGCAGGGAAAAAACTCACGGGAATTAAAGTCAGAGGGAACATCTGGAACATCTGGAACATGTGGAACAACTGGAACATGTGGAACAACTGGAACAACTGGAACATCTGGAACATCTGGAACATCTGGAACATCTGGAACATGTGGAACAACTGGAACATATGGAACAACTGGAACAACTGGAACATATGGAACAACTGGAACATATGGAACAACTGGAACATATGGAACAACTGGAACAACTGGAACATATGGAACAACTGGAACATATGGAACAACTGGAACAACTGGAACATATGGAACAACTGGAACATATGGAACAACTGGAACAACTGGAACATGTGGAACAACTGGAACAACTGGAACATATGGAACAACTGGAACATGTGGAACAACTGGAACATGTGGAACATATGGAACAACTGGAACATGTGGAACAACTGGAACATATGGAACAACTGGAACATATGGAACAACTGGAACATGTGGAACAACTGGAACATATGGAACAACTGGAACATATGGCACAACAAACTCAAGGTCTGGACACACCGACGGGTTAAACTGGCAAAAGGGAATACAGGGGTTAAATACGAGAGGTAGCAACGCGGGGGTTAAATACGAGAGGGAGCAACGCGGGGGTTAAATACGAGAGGTAGCAACGCGGGGGTTAAATACGAGAGGGAGCAACGCGGGGGTTAAATACGAGAGGGAGCAACGCGGGGGTTAAATACGAGAGGGAGCAACGCGGGGGTTAAATACGAGAGGGGGCAACGCGGGGGTTAAATACGAGAGGGGCAACGCGGGGGTTAAATACGAGAGGGAGCAACGCGGGGGTTAAATACGAGAGGGAACGAGGTAACAGGGAACAGGTGAGACATCAGGTGAATTACATTAGGGCGGGGCAGGACAATCAGACCGATAAAAGTCAAGCTAGACAAGACAATACAAGACAGGAAACCAGACTATCAACATAAAACAGGAAGTAGGACAAACAGACACTTACAGACAGGATCAACAACACAAAACCAGGGAGAAAACTAAGAAACACACACAAGGAGGCAAAAAAAAGGGAAAAATAATCCCAACAAGACCCCAACCCATGACACTCAAGGACTAACAACCGTAACAGATTGTTCCTAACGGGTATGCTATTCGTATAATTTACATATTGAGTTCTTAATATTCTTTATTCATGTCTTTTCAGTCGTCCCTGTTGTTTCTTCTCTGCACTTTGCCAACACCACCTGTCAACAAAACAGTGTGTGGGCGAGAGTGTAACATCCTCCTTTCTGATTTATTTATGCAGGTGCCGCTC
>JABXJD010000392.1:387500-447500 GCA_013375575.1 Percina caprodes | reverse complement strand
GCCTTCATGTTGTCCCCATGTTGTCCCCATGTTGTCATCATGTTGTCCTCATGTTGTCCCCATGTTGTCCTCATGTTGTCATCAGGTTGAATAATAATAATAATATTCGGGGACGCTGTTGACCGTCTGATGTGTAGTATTACATTCAGCTCTCTGATGTCAGTGCTTTCTGTTTAGCTGCCAACACAAACAAAGCCACACGGACTGACAGCAGCTGTGTAATTAAGCACTTAGTGATGAGCTGCTGATTAAAAATGAGGGTTGTTGACCGCTGATCCTATTAAAAATGTACTGCATCTTTTCACTTTTCATCAACTCACAGCCCAAAATAATTTCTATTTTCTGTTTAATCCTAATTCATAAAATCCTAAATGAAAATTTCAAAAGATACGTCTCTCGTTATTCTTTATTCTCGTTATTCTTTATTTTTCTTATTGTCAACAAATAGTAGGCAGGGGTGGAGAGAGAGAGAAATACTCTGGGAATTGACAATCCTGCTTTTAATTTCGACATTCAAAATCGAAAACTCATTTTAAATGAATGTCAAAATTAAAGTCCATTGTGACAACTTCTTTAAAAACCTCCAAGATCTGAAAAGTCTAGTGTAAAAATGTGGCTTAAAATTGGATAAAAAGTCAGTTCCTGAAAGCTTTTGGCAGACAACCACACTGCTGTAGGTGTAGGTGAGCAGAAAGCGCTTCATAAATACAGAACATTTACTGTATTTATATATCTGTGAACATCCGGATATAACAAACATTCAGCCTCTCATCGCCACAGGCGTTTTGGTTTGTTCTTCTTTATTAGGACCTGCTGGGATTGTATTGACTCTCCGCTCTGGCTCGTCTGAGAGAGTCCGATAATTATCATATCTGATGAAAAACCCAGCGCTCTCCTGCTGCGAGTTTGACAGAACAGCAGGGAGAAGAAAACAGAGCGGTGGTGCTTAGTTTCTGATAACTTTCAGCCTTAAATGTGTTTATTATCTTCGCCTGAGTGTGTTTTTTAACAGGCAGTGTTCGTTTCAGTTGCCTGGTGTTGCTTAAAATGCTCAGACGACTGTAAAACTGGTGCTTATGAGGGCAAAAGCACCGAAGGAACTCTGCATATGGGGCTGCAACTAAATGTTATTTTAATTGTTGACTAATCTGGGTATTTTTTTTCCCAGATGAGTGGAATAGTTGTTTTTTTTGGTCTGTAAAATGGCCAAAAAGGGTGAAAAATGTGGATCAGTGTTTCCCAAAAAGCCCGAGGTGACGTCCGCGGTGGTCTTGTTTTGTTCACAACTCAAAGAGATCCAGTTTCTTGTCACAGAGGAGAGAAGAAACTAGAAGATATTCACATTTAAAACAAAGCTGACATCACAGATCATAACAAATCTACTTCCATCCATCTTCATCCGCTTATCCGGTATCTGGTCTCGGGGGCAGCAGCTCCAGCAGGGGACCCTAAACTTCTCTTTCCCGAGCCACATCAACCAGCTCCAACTGGGGGATCCCGAGGCGTTCCCAGGCCAGGTTGGAGATATAATCCCTCCACCTAGTCCTGGGTCTTGCCCAAGGCCTCCTCCCAGCTGGACGTCCCTCCACCTAGTCCTGGGTCTTCCCCGAGGCCTCCTCCCAGCTGGATGTCCCTCCACCTAGTCCTGGGTCTTCCCCGAGGCCTCCTCCCAGCTGGATGTCCCTCCACCTAGTCCTGGGTCTTCCCAGAGGCCTCCTCCCAGCTGGACGTCCCTCCACCTAGTCCTGGGTCTTCCCCGAGGCCTCCTCCCAGCTGGACGTCCCTCCACCTAGTCCTGGGTCTTCCCCGAGGCCTCCTCCCAGCTGGACGTCCCTCCACCTAGTCCTGGGTCTTACCCGAGGCCTCCTCCCAGCTGGACGTCCCTCCACCTAGTCCTGGGTCTTCCCCGAGGCCTCCTCCCAGCTGGACGTCCCTGCACCTAGTCCTGGGTCTTCCCAGAGGCCTCCTCCCAGCTGGATTATATCTCCAACCTGGCCTGGGAACGCGTCAGGATCCCCCAGTCGGAGCTGGTTGATGTGGCTCGGGAAAGAGAAGTTTGGGGTTCCCTACTGGAGCTGCTGCCCCCGAGACCAGATACCGGATAAGAGGATGAAGATGGATGCTGTAAGTATATAGGCCCACTTTTTAAATAAGTTGGGATCTGGGTGATTGCAGCCGTGCATTAAAGCGGGACAATTTAATTAAAGGTGATGAGTTGATTAATCGGAGAAAACAACAACAACTGCTGCATGCGTGTCCACACTGAGAGCTGCTGATCCAGTCTCTGAGAGGAAGAGGGACGGACAGAGATGTGACTCAGTCTCTCTCCTGTCAGACAGCAGGAAGAACAGAACGACAGGAGGAGGAGGAGGAGGAGGAAGAGGAGGAGGAGGAGGGTAAATAACAGCCGGAGTGATGAAGATCAGCAGAAGTGTCGGCTGTGGTCACCAGCTGCCGGAGTCAAACCTAAAAACATTAAAGGGTAATTCTGCTGTTTTTCCCTACTTACCCCTCGCCTCCATGTCTCAGGGAATGATGTCAACAAAAGCCTTTAAAATGAGTCCAGTATGGAGCGGGGACGCTGGAACTGACATCAGAGATCCGGGCTGCAACATGTAACAATGCAACATTAACATTAACAACAACACAACACAACAGAGCTATACACACATAGGACAACATTAACAACAACAACACAACAGAGGTATATACACACATAGGACAACATTAACAACAACAACACAACAGAGCTATACACACATAGGACAACATTAACAACAACAACACAACACAACAGAGCTATACACACATAGGACAACATTAACAACAACAACACAACAGAGCTATACACACATAGGACAACATTAACATTAACACAACAGAGCCATACACACACATAGGACAACATTAACAACAACAACACAACAGAGCTATACACACATAGGACAACATTAACATTAACACAACAGAGCCATACACACACATAGGACAACATTAACAACAACAACACAACAGAGCTATACACACATAGGACAACATTAACAACAACAACACAACAGAGCTATACACACATAGGACAACATTAACAACAACACAACAGAGCTATACACACATAGGACAACATTAACAACAGAGCTATACACACATAGGACAACATTAACAACAGAGCTATACACACATAGGACAACATTAACAACAACAACACAACAGAGCTATACACACATAGGACAACATTAACATTAACAACAACACAACAGAGCTATACACACATAGGACAACATTAACATTAACACAACAGAGCCATACACACACATAGGACAACATTAACAACAACAACACAACAGAGCTATACACACATAGGACAACATTAACAACAACACAACAGAGCTATACACACACATAGGACAACATTAACATTAACAACAACACAACAGAGCTATACACACATAGGACAACATTAACAACAACACAACAGAGCTATACACACATAGGACAACATTAACAACAACACAACAGAGCTATACACACATAGGACAACATTAACAACAACACAACAGAGCTATACACACATAGGACAACATTAACAACAACACAACAGAGCTATACACACATAGGACAACATTAACAACACAACAGAGCTATACACACATAGGACAACATTAACAACACAACAGAGCTATACACACATAGGACAACATTAACAACAACACAACAGAGCTATACACACATAGGACAACATTATCAACAACAACACAACAGAGGTATATACACACATAGGACAACATTAACAACAACAACACAACAGAGCTATACACACATAGGACAACATTAACAACAACAACACAACAGAGCTATACACACATAGGACAACATTAACAACAACAACACAACAGAGCTATACACACATAGGACAACATTAACAACAACAACACAACAGAGGTATATACACACATAGGACAACATTAACAACAACAACACAACAGAGCTATACACACATAGGACAACATTAACAACAACAACACAACACAACAGAGCTATACACACATAGGACAACATTAACAACAACAACACAACAGAGCTATACACACATAGGACAACATTAACAACACAACAGAGCCATACACACACATAGGACAACATTAACAACAACAACACAACAGAGCTATACACACATAGGACAACATTAACATTAACACAACAGAGCCATACACACACATAGGACAACATTAACAACAACACAACAGAGCTATACACACATAGGACAACATTAACAACAACACAACAGAGCTATACACACATAGGACAACATTAACAACAACACAACAGAGCTATACACACATAGGACAACATTAACATTAACAACAACACAACAGAGCTATACACACATAGGACAACATTAACAACAACAACACAACAGAGCTATACACACACATAGGACAACATTAACAACAACACAACAGAGCTATACACACACATAGGACAACATTAACAACAACAACACAACAGAGCTATACACACATAGGACAACATTAACAACAACACAACAGAGCTATACACACATAGGACAACATTAACAACAACAACACAACAGAGCTATACACACACATAGGACAACATTAACAACAACACAACAGAGCTACACACATAGGACAACATTAACAACACAACAGAGCTACACACACACACACACACGTCTACACACACGTAGGCCTACTGTTGTCTACAACAGATAAATATGTCTAATGTCAAATTTTGTGACTATTAAAAAAGCAAAATGAACATTTTCCTCTTTTAACCCTCGTGTGTTCTTCCCGTCCGTCAGGAATTTGTTGTCTTTCGGGTCCAAATTTGAAAATTAACTGTTCTTGACACTTTTTTTTAACCCTCATGTTGTCCTCGGGTCAAATTTGACCCGTTTTCAGTTTTTTTCATCACAAAAAATGGGCCTTTGAAATAAGATGAAAATGTCAACATTAGAAATATCAAATAACTTTGGAAAAAACATCAAAAAAAGCTCCCACAACATTGAAAAAGTGACAAAAATGTCAGAAAAAGCGATTTTTCATGGTCGACGGGAAGACAACACAAGGGTTAAATTCATGGTCAATAAACCTAATTTATATGAAATACCTCATTTTTTAATTATGAATTGTTTTGAATTTAAGTTCAGATCAAAGCACGTTGAGTGAACCACAGACTGGTATCTGTCCAAGTTTGTCAGGATATGTTTTAAAACCAATTTTTTTTCTTTCAAATGCTACGAAATTGACTAAAACGTCCCAAATTCAATAAAAATAATCATCAATTGTACCTGCGAAGAATGTTGCATGGCTTCCATACATACAACGTGCATGCATCCATGTTATTTTGGGTAATATGGTTGTAAGAAACCCATATTTCTGATATAAAAAAACTTAAAAAATGGGCTAAATTGACCCGTTTCTAAGTGTTTTAAATCAGAAATATGGATTTTTTTCAACCAAATTGCCCAAAAATAACATGGATGATATCATACAACATTCTTCAGGTAAAATTAATGATTACTTTTATTGAATTTTTTGGGTGTTTTATTTAATCTTATAGCATTTGAATTCTTTTTAAAAACAGTATGGGGACTAAACTTTGACATCTACCCATCTGGGATCCACTCAACGTCCTCTGATCTTAACTTTTAGTCAAAATAATTCATAATTTTAACTAAAAACTTATGTATAATTTGATATAAATGAGCTTTGTTGACCATGAATTCCATGAACAAGTGTACAATCTATTAAACCAACCAACTCAGGTTTTTAAAAAAAAAAGCACCAAAAGCTGGAAAAAGTGACAAAAACATTGGAAATGCACAAAAAAATGTTAATTTTCAATTTTGACCTGGAAGGACAAGTTGACGGTTAACGGGAAGACACCACGAGCGGTCTGGAGCTGCAAGGCTGGGCTGAACTCATAGACCCTTAATATTAAATGTAGAGTCTGTCCACTAATAAAGCCACTGGGTGAAATCTGAAGCCCTTTCCAACTCTTGCTGGTGCAAATAATGAGGTCCGCCGTCGTCGTACGTTTAATCCTTTATTGTACAAAAAGTTTAGATAAAAGCACGTACAAAAAGACCAAGTTGAGTGATTAAAAGCCAAGAACGACGAGATCTAAAAACATTACTCTCACACTGCTGAGGTTGAAAAACTGTATGGCTTCCCGGATCCAGATCTCCCATCCACCTCACCTGTGATTCCCTTTATAATCTCCAATTAGCACCCACAAACAGGTGCGCAGGTGACGTAACAAACAACCATTTACGCAGGCCTACCGCACACACACACACACAACACACATAACAAACGTATATAGCCAAATTGGCCATTACATTAAATATAATATCAATATATAGTATATACCGTCTGTGGCTGAACTACTAAAGCATGGAGCTCCTGTCCAGCAGGGGGCGGGGAAACTTGATCCATTCCTTAAATTAACCACCAATAAACTCAAGAATGAGACATACAGGAAATCAAACAACAACAGACCCATGCCTGCAGTCAGGTTAGGTGATGGCTGAGATGGAAGAAACGGACTTTAATGATATTTTAGACGACTGGTTCATCGAGACCCTGAAAACGTGAGAAATGTATCCTCTTTGTTTAACACTGTACGTTAGCTGGTAGCTGTCCCTGCAAACCGGACTCCACTTTAATATCGTCAAAGTTTTATTTCTCCTTACTTACCCGCATGTACGTTACGTATAGATGATATTAAAAGACATTTCCTGCATCTAATTTAGTCATTTTTCAATTCGGCTTGCTTTTACTAAACTTAGCAGTCCCCCATTTTGTTAAAAGGTCGAGATTAAGAAGAGTTAGTTATCCGCTGTGTGCCAAAACCAACGCAACAATATGTAAAGTATGTTTTAAGAAACTTATCTTTGGTGGACTCCATCCATGCCGAATTGAAGAGTCCTTTCTATTGATTTAAATAAAATAAGTCGTAATGTATAGCTAAGGTATGGGTGCTTAGCTCTGAGATAGCAAATATTAAATATAAAAACATTTGGATGGGGTTTGGTGTAAAAAACAAACAAAAACAGGTTTATAGAAAGAAGGTACACTTTTTGCATAAAAAATGAACATAAACTTCACTAATGACCAATCGTGGAGTGTATTAATATGATTTGGGGACGTCTAAACATAGCCAAGTGTACATCTGTATGTCTTTAATTCAGATGTAAGCAATGAAACAGGCAGAAATATAGTAAAAATATTGGTTTCTGTGACAAGATGTTAACACGGAAATAATTTCACTAAATTTCAAAATAAACGTGTTAAAAAAAAACAATCCATCGTCCCAATGTTTCTGAATTTTTTTGGGCAATTTGTCTGATTTTGGTCCTTGTGTGAAGTCTTTAACACCTGTCTGGTTTCTCAGGTACAAAGATCTACATGTGTATCAGCTGGAACATCCGACCCAGGTCATCGAGTGGACATCAGGGAGGAGTGAGTTCAGATATATATATATATATATATATATATATATATATATATATATATATATATATATATATATATATATATATATAATTGAATGATAGACCTTCTCATTCAATGCCTTTCATTTATTTTCATGACTATTTACATTGTAGATTATCACTGAAGCCATCAAAACTATGAATGAACACACGTGGAATTATGTACTTAACAAAAAAGTTATAAAATAAGTAAAAACATGTCTTATATTCTAGTTTCTTCAAAGATGTCTGTTTTTTTAGCAGTCTACGTGAACATCTGCCTGTTTCTCACTTGATTTATTACAACTATTATTAACAACTTTATGGTTTTAATCGCTAGTTTCACGTGTTCAACGCAGCATGATGTTCATTTTTAAAATTATGGTCCCATTTATTTAAAAATAGGTCCTGAATCATGCCCTGCTTGTCTTCTGTCAGGTAGGACAGATGCTCAGCAATGCTAACCGTGCTAACACTGTGGACATTAAAATAGACATCCACTTATTTTTGGGTGTTGTCTGTGTTTTTATCAGGAACTCTGACACTTTCACTGTGTTTTAACTTCATCAAATTTAACATTTTGATCGCCTAATGTCTTCTGCTTTTTGCCACCCGAGCTAGCTAGTTAGCGCTAGCTGTTAGCTTTGAAGGTTTGCAGATTAACGGCTCCAGTTTATCTTTCATCCACCAAAAAAAATAACAGGAAGATTAGATTAGATTCAACTTTATTGTCATTACACAGGTACAGGTACAAGGCAACGAAATGCAGTTTGGGTCTAACCAGAAGTGCAATAGCAGCAGGTGCAGGATATACACTGGTTCCATAGTGCAGGACATGGATATGTACTGAATAAATATAGAGATGAATACTATAATAACAGAATTTTACGCATACATTGGATTTGTTGAACAACCTGAAACAAGAAGAGATGTTCTCACACTCAAATTCCAATTTTAACATTATTTTATATGTTTACAGCCGTGTGCGTCGCAGGATACAGGTCGTCTAACAATGAAATCCTGGAGCTGCGTTTACCTATGAAACTCTTTGCTGATGAAAACAAGGTAACAAATCAGTCCAAGCTTTGGGGGTTTTATCTTCTATAAACGCAAAATCCAAATGTCACTTTTAGCCTCTGCTGTTTGTGTGTTGTGTTCAGGGTCTCTGTGCAGAACGAGACTTCAAAGTTGTCCACGGTGGGTTCGCAGAGGGTCCCGTTTGCTGCCTCAGACACGTCCCAGGGACGAGGTGAGACTGTTAACCATAAGAGACGGGATTCAGCTGTTAGATGTTCACGGTTTTATGAGAACATCGTTGCCTCCTGACCGTTGTGGGGTTTATACGTTAACGGCGTTAGTGCAGTTAGCTAAAGTTGACAATTTATTAAACACAACTCAGCAGTTTAATGTGGAAAGGAGATGGAAATTATATTTTGGACATGTTTTCCAATCATATGCTGTCTGCTTAAAATGACACTCAGTCATCAACCCCCGAGAACCAAAATGTCGTGAGAAAAAGTCAGTATAGTATGTCGAAAATAAAGTCATAGTATGTTGAATAAAGTCATAGTATGTTGAATAAAGTCATAGTATGTTGAATAAAGTCATAGTATGTTGAATAAAGTCATCATAATATGTTGAATAGTCATAGTATAGTATGTTGAATATAGTCATAGTATAGTATGTTGAATAGTCATAGTATAGTATGTAGAATATAGTCATAGTATGTTGAATAAAGTCATAGTATAGCATGTTGAATAAAGTCATAGTATAGTATGTTGAATATAGTCATAGTATGTAGAATATAGTCATAGTATGTTGAATAAAGTCATAGTATAGCATGTTGAATAAAGTCATAGTATAGTATGTTGAATATAGTCATAGTATGTAGAATATAGTCATAGTATGTTGAATAGTCATAGTATAGCATGTTGAATAAAGTCATAGTATGTTGAATAGTCATAGTATAGTATGTTGAATAAAGTCATAGTATGTTGAATAGTCATAGTATAGCATGTTGAATAAAGTCATAGTATAGTATGTTGAATAAAGTCATAGTATAGTATGTTGAATATAGTCATAGTATAGTATGTTGAATAAAGTCATAGTATAGTATGTTGAATAAAGTCATAGTATGTTGAATAGTCATAGTATAGCATGTTGAATAAAGTCATAGTATGTTGAATAGTCATAGTATAGCATGTTGAATAAAGTCATAGTATGTTGAATAGTCATAGTATAGCATGTTGAATATAGTCATAGTATGTAGAATATAGTCATAGTATGTTGAATAAAGTCATAGTATAGTATGTTGAATATAGTCATAGTATGTAGAATATAGTCATAGTATGTTGAATAAAGTCATAGTATAGTATGTTGAATATAGTCATAGTATGTAGAATATAGTCATAGTATGTTGAATAGTCATAGTATAGCATGTTGAATAAAGTCATAGTATGTTGAATAGTCATAGTATAGCATGTTGAATAAAGTCATAGTATGTTGAATAGTCATAGTATAGCATGTTGAATAAAGGCATAGTATAGTATGTTGAATATAGTCATAGTATAGTATGTTGAATAAAGTCATAGTATAGTATGTTGAATATAGTCATAGTATAGTATGTTGAATAAAGTCATAGTATAGTATGTTGAATAAAGTCATAGTATAGTATGTTGAATAAAGTCATAGTATAGTATGTTGAATATAGTCATAGTATAGTATGTTGAATAAAGTCATAGTATGTTGAATAGTCATAGTATAGCATGTTGAATAAAGGCATAGTATAGTATGTTGAATATAGTCATAGTATAGTATGTTGAATAAAGTCATAGTATAGTATGTTGAATATAGTCATAGTATAGTATGTTGAATATAGTCATAGTATAGTATGTTGAATAAAGTCATAGTATAGTATGTTGAATAAAGTCATAGTATAGTATGTTGAATAAAGTCATAGTATAGTATGTTGAATAAAGTCATAGTATAGTATGTTGAATAAAGTCATAGTCATAGTATGTTGAATAGTCATAGTATAGCATGTTGAATAAAGTCATAGTATGTTGAATAGTCATAGTATAGCATGTTGAATAAAGTCATAGTATGTTGAATAGTCATAGTATAGCATGTTGAATAAAGTCATAGTATGTTGAATAGTCATAGTATAGCATGTTGAATAAAGGCATAGTATAGCATGTTGAATAAAGGCATAGTATAGTATGTTGAATATAGTCATAGTATAGTATGTTGAATATAGTCATAGTATAGTATGTTGAATAAAGTCATAGTCATAGTATGTTGAATAGTCATAGTATAGCATGTTGAATAAAGTCATAGTATGTTGAATAGTCATAGTATAGCATGTTGAATAAAGTCATAGTATGTTGAATAGTCATAGTATAGCATGTTGAATAAAGTCATAGTATGTTGAATAGTCATAGTATAGCATGTTGAATAAAGGCATAGTATAGTATGTTGAATATAGTCATAGTATAGTATGTTGAATATAGTCATAGTATAGTATGTTGAATATAGTCATAGTATAGTATGTTGAATAAAGTCATAGTATAGTATGTTGAATAAAGTCATAGTATAGTATGTTGAATAAAGTCATAGTATAGTATGTTGAATAAAGTCATAGTATAGTATGTTGTTTTTAACGTCAGACCTTATTAACTTGAGTCCAGCACAGTAAAGACTTTTGTTTTGAAAATGTAAATGAACTTCCTGTTACCGTCCTGCAGGTGTGTCGTTACCAACGACGGGCGGAGCTCCGACCTGCAGGTGTGGACCGTCGGGGGAGACGACAGCGGTGAGTTCAAGTCGCCGTCAGGTGGGAAACCACGAAGAACCGACTGCGTTACGTGTTTCTCACTTTACCCGAAAGACTAGTTAACCCTCGTGTTGTCTTCCCGTCAAAACTTTAAGTTTTTATCCCTTTTTTCAACACTACGTAACACTAACTTATTAACTTTAGTTTTACATTATTTTTGGAATTCATGGTCAATAAACCTCATTTATAGGAAATTATACCTAATGTTTGAGTTAGAAAAGCAGAAATTAGGAATTATTGAGACTAAAATTAAAGGAATGGATGTTGATGATAATCACAGACTGGAATATGTCAACTTTTACTCTCAATACTATTTCAAAAACACTTCAATTTGGTTTCAAATGCTATAAAATTGAATAAGACGCCCCAAAATTAATGAAAGTAGAGATTTGTACTTGGCAAAGAGCGTTGTGTGGAATCAATCATGTTATTTTGGGGAATTAAAAAGAACATTGATATAGGAAAACGGGTCAATTTGACCCTTTTTGTTATTTTTTACGTGTTCAAAATGAATTTAAATCAACCAAAAATGATAATCAGAACGCTCCCAGTTAGTTTATTTATTATTGAATCATCAGAACAGCAGAGGAACAAACGTATAATCAAATTAGATCTTATACTGCAGCACGTACACACAAAACAACAAAGGGGCGAGCGGCCATTCATAAATACACTTTTTCATCCTTATTCAGATAAATTGACTTTTTCATCCTTATTCAGACTTTTTCTTAATTTTCACCAACACCACCTTACTAGTTTTACTACTTTTTGGAATTCATGCTCAATAACCCTCATTTATATAGAATTATACCTAATATTTGAGTTAAAAAATGCAAAAATTATGAATTATTTTAACTAATAGTTAAGATCAGAGGAATAAAAGTGATTCATTGTATTTACAAAGAGCGTTGGAAGGAATTCAATCCATTTTTTGTGGTAATTTGGTTAAAAAGAAACTCATATTTCAGATAGACTTTTTTTTTTTAAAGGGGTCAAATTTGACCCGAGGACAACAGGAGGGTTAACAAGTGAAATTGACAAAAAAATATGTAAAGTTGTAAAAAAAAGCTTTTATTTTACTGTAATTACAAGTAAAAAGAAGGAAGCTTTTTTTTGTTTTAAGTGAATTTGAAGTTTAAGTGAAGTTGATATTGTTATATGGGTCGTATTTTCTCACGATGTGATTGGTTATCTTGCTGCATCTCGTCGTTGATTGGCAGACGTGATCAGACGAACAGGAAGTGTGAAGGGGGGGGGTGTTTCCGAGGGAGGAAGCAGGATCGCAGCTCGACTCTCCTCACGAGTTCTTCACGGAGCTCGAAGCAGCGACGTCCAGCTGACGCAGCTGACCTCAGGACAGGTGCTGTACACGCTCGGTAAGAAGGATCGCAGTACGTCTGGTGTAAAGTACTAGTATACTAATAATAGTAGTAATGATAATGTATACTTTATTAATCCCACAAAGGGAAATTACAATTTACACACTGTTATTATACACATTACACACATGCTCAGGTCCTGTACATGCACTAATGGAGAGATGTCAGAGTGGTGGGGGGGGGGCGCTCCGACCAGTTGGGGGTTTGGTGCCTTGCCCAAGAGCACCTTGGCAGTGCCCAGGAGGTGAACTGGCACCTCTCCAGTTACCAGTCCACCACCATACTTTGGTATGAACGGGGACTTGAACCGGCGACCCTCCAGTTCCCAACCCAACTACTGTGTATACTAGTACTAGTGTATACTAGTACTAGTATATCCAAGGCACTTGTCTTTGGATATACTAGTACTAGTGTATACTAGTACTAGTATATCCAAGGCACTTGTCTTTGGATATACTAGTACTAGTGTATACTAGTACTAGTATATCCAAGGCACTTGTCTTTGGATATACTAGTACTAGTGTATACTAGTATATCCAAAGCACTTGTCTTTGGATATACTAGTACTAGTGTATACTAGTATATCCAAAGCACTTGTCTTTGGATATACTAGTACTAGTGTATACTAGTACTAGTATATCCAAGGCACTTGTCTTTGGATATACTAGTACTAGTGTATACTAGTATATCCAAGGCACTTGTCTTTGGATATACTAGTACTAGTGTATACTAGTATATCCAAGGCACTTGTCTTTGGATATACTAGTACTAGTGTATACTAGTATATCCAAGGCACTTGTCTTTGGATATACTAGTACTAGTGTATAATAGTACTAGTATATCCAAGGCACTAGTCTTTGGATATACTAGTACTAGTGTATACTAGTATATCCAAAGCACTTAGTACTAGTGTATACTAGTACTAGTATATCCAAGGCACTTGTCTTTGGATATACTAGTACTAGTGTATACTAGTACTAGTATATCCAAGGCACTTGTCTTTGGATATACTAGTACTAGTGTATACTAGTACTAGTATATCCAAGGCACTTGTCTTTGGATATACTAGTACTAGTGTATACTAGTATATCCAAAGCACTTGTCTTTGGATATACTAGTACTAGTGTATACTAGTACTAGTATATCCAAGGCACTTGTCTTTGGATATACTAGTACTAGTGTATACTAGTATATCCAAGGCACTTGTCTTTGGATATACTAGTACTAGTGTATACTAGTACTAGTATATCCAAGGCACTTGTCTTTGGATATACTAGTACTAGTATATCCAAGGCACTTGTCTTTGGATATACTAGTACTAGTGTATACTAGTACTAGTATATCCAAGGCACTTGTCTTTGGATATACTAGTACTAGTGTATACTAGTACTAGTATATCCAAGGCACTTGTCTTTGGATATACTAGTACTAGTGTATACTAGTATATCCAAAGCACTTGTCTTTGGATATACTAGTACTAGTGTATACTAGTACTAGTATATCCAAGGCACTTGTCTTTGGATATACTAGTACTAGTGTATACTGGTACTAGTATATCCAAGGCACTTGTCTTTGGATATACTAGTACTAGTGTATACTAGTACTAGTATATCCAAAGTACTTGACTTTGGATATACTAGTACTAGTGTATACTGGTACTAGTATATCCAAGGCACTTGTCTTTGGAAAAAATGTGAAATGCCTCGTCTTCCCTTTGACCGTGAAAAACATTTTTTCCTCTTATCGATGTTTTTGTAGCTTTTTCCAGTTTTTGTATTTTAGATTTTTTTCTTTTCATTGATTTGGATGCTTTTTCCAAAGATTTTCACCACGTATTTCGACTTCCTTTTATTTTGGATGTGAAAAAAACAACTTTGAAAACGGGTCAAATTTAACCCGAAGACAACATGAGGGTTAAACCATCCGGCACATTCTCAACCGCAGCTAGACTCTCCTCACGAGTTCTTCACGGAGATCGAAGCAGCGACGTCCAGCTGACCTCAGAACAGGTTCTGTACTCGCTCGGTGAGAAGGATCGCAGTACGTCTGGTGTGAAGTAGTAGGCAGTGAAAGACTGTATAATATTATCCTCTTTTTCTACTACCACTACTACTATTCTTCTTCCATTACGGCTCAGTTTTAATTATATATTAACTAACTATAGCTCACTGAGTAGGTGCACTCACCCCATGTGGTCTGAGTCCTGCAGCGGCCCGGGTTTGAATCCAGCCTGCCTCCCCCGTCTCTCTCCCCCTTTCAAATCTATCCGTCTCTCTGTTTGATAAAGGGAAAAAAAATAATAATAAAAATGTGAAATGCCTCGTCTTCCCTTTGACCATGAAAAACATTTGTTGCTTTTTATTTATTTATTTTTTTTTATAAAGTTTTTGTATTTTTTTTCCTCATTGATTTTGCTGCTTTTTCCAACATTTTTCACCCATATTTCAACTTCCTTTATTTTGTATATGAAAAAAAAAAACGGGTCAAATTGAGTGTTTTATATCAGAAATATGGATTTCTTTCAACCAAATTGCCCAAAAATAACATGGATGATTCCATACAACGTTCTTTCAGGTAACATTAATGATTACTTTCATTGAATTTTTTGGGTGTTTTATTTAATCTTTTAGCATTTGAATTTTTTTTTTTTTAATGGTTTCAAACGTGCTCAGATCTTAACTATTAGTCAAAATAATTCATAATCTCTGCCTTTTAAACTAAAAAAAATGTATAATTTGATATGAGGTTTGTTGACGAAGAATAAGTGTAAAACCGGTATAACCTAGTTCCAAGAAGCTCTTCGGTCCTTCCTAGTATGTTATTAAAAAGTCATTCTAGTTATTTGAAGCTCTTCATTTAACGTTAGGGGACGACGTAGCAGATCAAAGAGCCAACAACAGCCATATTTTACTTAATTGCCGATGTAAAACCTGGAAATGTATTTTATTTCCGTGTTTCTTTTCTCGGTTTGTCTCAGTTTAGGAACATGTATAATAATAATAATACATTTTATTTGTAAGACAAACCTCAAAATGCTACAGGTAAGATCATAAAAATACATAAATAGTGCGACGACATTTTTGTGCAAGGTTAAAACTCATAAGTTCTGCTAAAAATAAATGTTTTTAGTCCTTTTTTAAAGGTCTCAATAGTCTGTGGTGCACTCAGGTGGTCAGGGAGGAGGTGGTTGGAGTTTTTTGAGTGGAGGCATCGTGTTGTAGTTAGAGGGGTGAGTAGATCTTTCAGGTAGGGGGCATTTCCATAGATGCACTGGTGGGGGAATTGAGACCTTATATTCAATCCTAGCAGACACGGGATGCCAGTGAAGTGAGTGGAGAACGGTTAGATGTGGTCTCATCAGGATCCTTGCAGCACTGTTGTGAACATACTGTAGTTTCTGCAGACTCGTTAGGATCCCGATGAGAAGTGCGTCACAGTAATCGAGCCCGGAGGAGACGAAGGCGTGTCATGTATACCAATACGAGTCCTTTTGTCCCAACAGAGACGGACTCGGCCGATCCTCTGAGTTCTTTACAGTTTGTGAGCGACACCGTCTTCCTCGCCGGCTGCTGTAACGGCGACGTGTACGTTGCCGACACTCGGACGTCTGCTGCTCCTCAGCTGTCCCCTGGACCAGGGTCTCGGGGGGAATCCGTCCTCTGGTGGACAGACGCCTTGGCAGACAGGGTCGTCAGACTCTCCTCATCTGGACAGGCGGTGATTTCAGACCTGAGGGACCTGGGAGAAGCTGTGAGCTGGGCTCAGCTGGACGTCCAATCACATCGCTGCAACCTGGATGATGTCAGAGTGTCATGGGCTCCGGCGTTGGGCGACTGTATCGCAGTGTCGGGTGAGTTAACAGTTAAAAATGAATGCTTTTTATCCATGTTTATAACTTTTTCACACTTTTTTCAATGTTTTTTTAGATGTTTTCAACACTGGAAAAAAAACTAACTTATTAACTTTAGTTTTACAGTTAATGTATGTTCAATAAACCTCATTTATAGGAAATTATACCTAATGTTTGAGTCAGAAAAGCAGAAATTAGGAATTATTGAGACTAAAATGACAACATGAGGGTTAAGGTCTTCTCCGAGGCCAACATGAGGGTGGACAACATGAGGGTTAAGGTCTTCTCCGAGGCCAACGTGAGGGTTAAGGACTTCTCCGAGGCCAACGTGAGGGTTAAGGACTTCTCCGAGGCCAACATGAGGGTTAAGGTCTTCTCCGAGGACAACATGAGGGTTAAGGACTTCTCCGAGGACAACATGAGGGTTAAGGTCTTCTCCGAGGACAACATGAGGGTTAAGGACTTCTCCGAGGACAACATGAGGGTTAAGGTCTTCTCCGAGGACAACATGAGGGTTAAGGACTTCTCCGAGGACAACATGAGGGTTAAGGACTTCTCCGAGGACAACATGAGGGTTAAGGTCTTCTCCGAGGACAACATGAGGGTGGACAACATGAGGGTTAAGGTCTTCTCCGAGGACAACATGAGGGTTAAGGTCTTCTCCGAGGACAACATGAGGGTTAAGGTCTTCTCCGAGGACAACATGAGGGTTAAGGTCTTCTCCGAGGACAACATGAGGGTTAAGGTCTTCTCCTCTGTCGGCAGGTTTCGGCGGAGCAGTTCAGATCTATGAGACGTCCGTCTGGGGGACGGAGCGGCAGGGCGTCCGGCCGCTGTTTGAGCACCGCGGTCACGCCGTTTCATCGCAGTGTGACGACGTCTTCGTCACCGCCCACGTCTGGCATCCCGGCGCGCGGGCGCTGCTGTCTGCGGCCTCAGACGGCTCCGTGCACGTGTGGGACTGGGTCGACCAATCGGCTGCCGCCTGCTGACGAGTCGGAGCTCTAGTTCACCGCGCAATGACCGTCTGGAACATTATGAAACATAAATACAAAGAATAACGGATTATTAACATGAAGTCTGGTCTGACGTTGGTTTCAATACCTTCCTGTGTGGATCCCAGTACCATTAGTTAAAAAAAAAAAGCTGAAATTATGAATTATTTTTGACTAATAGTTCAGATCAGAGGAATAAAAGTGATTCATTGTATTTACAAAGAGCGTTGGAAGGAATTCAATCCATTTTTTGTGGTAATTTGGTTAAAAAAACCCTCATATTTTAGATATAGACTTTTTTTTAAAGGGGTCAAATTCAACCCGAGGACAACAGGAGGGTTAACAAGTGAAATTGACAAAAAAATACGTAAAGTTGTAAAACTTTGTAATGATGGGATAGAGAGATGTGAGACAAATGGAGCAAAATCACACGTTTTATATTAAATTTACACAAGATTAGATCAGAGAACATCTGTCCTCAGTAAACGGGAGAATTGACCCGTTTCTAAGTGGTTTATGTCAGAAATATGGATTCCTTTCAACCAAATTGCCCAAAAATAACATGGATGATTCCATACAACGTTCTTCAGGTGACATTATTGAATTGTTTGGGTGTTTTATTTAATCGTATAGCATTTGAATTTTTTTTTTTTAAATGGTTTTAAGATCCACTCAACATCCTCTGACCTTAACTAGTCAAAATTTAACTAAAATGTATGTATAATTTGATATAAATGAGGTTTGTTGACCATGAATTCCAAGAATAAGTGTAAAACCTGTTATTAAACCAGCTCAGGTTAAAAAAAAAAAAAAGCATCAAAAACATTGGAAAAAGCATCAAAAACATTGGAAAAACAAAAAAAAAAATGGGAAAGACAACACAACTGTGTTAAATTGCTGTTGGATTAAAAAGCTCCAATTTAATACAAATCAAAATGAGTTTCTCGTTTTATAGCACATCTGTATTGAAAATTAAACTCACTAAATACATTTTCATTGCAATGAGCTGCAGGAAACAGACCGTTCACCCCAATCAAATTTCAGTTTCATTCTTACCTCTGAACGCTCACATCTGAGTTTCTTCAAAGAGAATATCATGAAATTCTCTAAGGAGCACAAAATAAATGTCACTCACGTCTATTGTGCTGGGACTGAGCAACTGTGTGGGCTCTGAGTGCTGACCGACTCAATAATGTGCCTGAACGCACCGTGTAGGCACTGAAAGGCAACAAAAAATCTAATTAAATTTCATATAGACTTCAAACCTCGAGCTACAGTCTTTGTGCAAACAAGAAAAGGCCTGATGAAAGCCTCAGAACATTAGTTTATTGAATTATTTAGCACCCAGCATGTTTCCTAAAAAGCACAGTAGGCGTTTGATAAAGTAACAACTTCCACCCACATTATTCCTAATGATGCCCCCCAATTAATTACATTATTGTGCTAAAGTTTCAGAGCTGAAGCCTGTAAAATCCATGTGATTTATGTCAAATACAACCTGTGATCATTTTAAATATGTGTGCTGCACTAGTCGGAGCATTTTCGAGCTGACAGATGGAAATCAGCCGATTATGACGCGATTAAGTAATTTCAGTGGCAAAAGTGACTAGTTTCAGGGAACAATTGGAGGTAATTTGAGGGTACAGAGACAGATGGAGATTTTATAAATTAGTTACCAGATTTAGATGATTAATTAAAAGCTTCCAGGGTCTTCAGTTACCACGTCACAAGGAGACACAAATGTCACTATCTTTTTTTTGTCCAAATTAATATGTTTCCTGGAGAAAACCCTGAAATGAGAGTTATGTTTCAAAGGAAAGGCCATTAAAATGTATTTATTCTGAATTAAAGTTGCAGTGTTTCACCTATAATTGTACAGGTCAAACACCAGAAACATCTCCTCTGTATTCATTCAGCTGCGCCAACTGTGGTTAGTTCACATCTGTTATAATCATCATCATCATCATCATCATCATCATCATCATCATCATCATCTTGCAGGGTTCAACGTTAAGGTATTGTTTTTTTACTTCCACTTCTGCAACCTAAGAGAACTTCTTCCAGGACGCTTGAAACACTCTTTTGCTTTAGCTTGTTCACAGCCACCTTCTTCTTCTACCCACACAGTTGCCAGTAGAGATGTAACGGTATGAAAATGTAACCTCACGGTTTCAGGTGTTATGGTGGTATTTTTAAAAAGTGTGTTCAACGCCTTTTAGCAGCAACGTTTTTTCCTGCAAGTTCTGCAGACAGGAGAACTACCTTCAATCAACTGTCCTTGGGCGTTCCTATAGTAACCCAAATACGCCCATGCTTCAGACTGAGTCCTCTTAGAGGGCTGATCAATGTCCTGAGCACCATCATGTCCTCCTTCCGCCATGATTCCACCTTCAGGAAACGTACGTCGGAGGCTACGCAGCGCGCCTGCGCGGCAACTTCAGGAAACGTACGTCGGAGGCTACGCAGCGACTTCAGGAAACGTACGTCGGAGGCTACGCAGCGCGCCTGCGCGGCAACTTCAGGAAACGTACGTCGGAGGCTACGCAGCGACTTCAGGAAACGTACGTCGGAGGCTACGCAGCGACTTCAGGAAACGTACGTCGGAGGCTACGCAGCGCGCCTGCGCGGCAACTTCAGGAAACGTACGTCGGAGGCTACGCAGCGACTTCAGGAAGCGTCGTCGGAGGCTACGCAGCGACTTCAGGAAGCGTCGTCGGAGGCTACGCAGCGCGCGGCGACTTCAGGAAGCGTCGTCGCGGCTCACGCGCGCGCGCGGCAACTTCAGGAAACGTCGTCGGAGGCTACGCAGCGCTTCGCGCGGCAACTTCAGGAAACGTCGTCGGAGGCTACGCAGCGACTTCAGGAACGTCGTCGGAGGCTACGCAGCGCGCCTGTGCGGCGACTTCAGGAAACGTACATCGGAGGCTACGCGCCTGCGCGGCAACTTCAGGAAGCGTCGTCGGAGGCTACGCAGCGCGCCTGCGCGGCAACTTCAGGAAACGTACGTCGGAGGCTACGCAGCGCGCCTACGCAGCGCGCCTGCGCGGCTACTTCAGGAAACGTACGTCGGAGCCTACGCAGCGCGCCTACGCAGCGCGCCTACGCAGCGCGCCTACGCAGCGCGCCTACGCAGCGCGCCTACGCAGCGCGCCTACGCAGCGCGCCTACGCAGCGCGCCTACGCAGCGCGCCTACGCAGCGCGCCTACGCAGCGACTTCAGGAGACTCGGATGAAGCTGGGAAAGATTGAACACCCGGTGTCCACACCATGGTAATAATAATAATAATAATAATTGGTATCGTCATCATTTTTAACGCGGTTTACCGTTACTCGCCAGTCACGCGTCACTAGGGGCAACTCAATTCTTGATTGGCCAACATCAAGATCAAATCATTCAACAAGCATTTTCCGACGTGGGAGGGGGACAAGACAACGAGAACGTTATATACGATGATACCATTTTTTAACTTGGTATTTTTGTTTGCGCGGCCCCTAATTACTTCCATTATGTCCTTAAAAGGAGCAACAGGCGAGCAAACCAGCTTTAAAAATGGCATTTTTTCTTATCAGATTACGTGCTGTGCAGTGAATTAGAAACTTTAAAGTGTTAAATTGAGCAACTCTGCAAAGGTCAAGGTTGCTTTGTACATGTTGCTACTAATACCGCTAATTAAGTTAAGAAAAAACAGCCAAGTCTCAGCAAATAACCTGAACAAACAAAACTGTATTCAGCCTAATGTGTATGAGTTATGTAACCAGTTCTGTTGGATCTGTTCAGTAAGGTCAGAGGTGCCGGTACGTACACATTAATTAACTATTCAGAGACTGAACACATCAACACAAAGGACGGGCTTTTCAAAGCTTTCTGAAAGAATGAAGCTATGCTCATTCAGCAACAGTTTCTGTGTTTTCCTGCTGACTTTATATATATATATATATATATATATATACTATACTACTCCTTCACATGTTCTCGTCATCAGTGGCGTGACGGACCCTAGTCGGTCAGTACGGATCAACACTCACGATTCAATACATGCACGTGAGCCGGCGATTCATTGCAAAAGTTTAACGTGTTCTTCACAGTGTTACAGGCAGAACGTCCTCTCCATACTGGAGATAAACGAGTAGATACATGTAATGTTTCATCAGGGATGTGTTTACTACTGTTGCTAGGCAGCCTGCTTCCCGTCTCTTCTCCGCTAATACTTCAGAATAAGAAATACTTCATTGATCCCCGAAGGGAAATTCAGTTGCACGAATTGTATAAATAAATATCAAGTAGAAATATAAAGAAATAAGTGTGGATCTGTACAGTATTTACATAATTAAAAGAATGTTATGATACGGTATTTACATAATAAAGGAGTTGTAATGATGAACAGTAATAATAATAGAAGCATTATTATCTTGCTTATTCAGAGATTGTTGTGTCTGTACACTCTCTGTTTTGGAGAATACTGCAACAAACAATGTTCTTCCATTTAGTCCTTTTAAAGTTAGTGTGGAACATATAGAAAAGCTAATATAAGGTACACAGCAGCCTCCCCCAACAGTGTCCAAGAGGCAATAATAGATAAACGCATAATACCATGCAGCATCGTGCGTCTCTTACCCCCGACAGGCAGCAACCAGCCCTTTAATATAAAGTAGTAACCAAATAAATGAAATTTAAAAACTTTAATGTCATACTCCGCTGCCTCCTTTCTCGCCTCTTCAATGTGTCAGACTCTCCTCAAATATCACCAAACCCCCTCCCCAGCTGAGCAAATATCCGTCAAACACACACACACACACACACACACACTAAAATGCTGCAAAAAGAAATCTCTCTTATTTTCTGGTGGGTGAAAACTTTTACACAGACTTCCACAACTGACTCATCCATGACAGATTGAGTTGGTTTCACTCCTCAACTCCAGAAACTTTCTCTGGATTCTGCTGCCATCACTTCAGACAAGGAAATACACCAGAGACTCAGAGACTAGCTGGATTTTTCCTCCTATTTGCCCTCACTTCCTTCCTCCAGGGTCACACCGAACAGGTTTCTTTTCACAAGTTGAGATTTCTACAACTTCAAGCGTAACGAGGAGCTGAAGCGACGGCCCGCTGGGAGCGTCGCGGTATCGTCAGTACCGAGCTCGACCTCCAGGGTGAAGTGCCAAGAATGAGGATTACTGTTGGAGCCGCGAGGCGTCTGAAGTGGGGATGCAGCGATACCACTTTTCTTTAAGATCACGTACTTATATTTGAGTGCTCGCTGATACGAGCGGCGATACGAACACTTCGTAATCCCTCCGGGGTCCGAGGGTGTTTTCAGACAGATGATTTTAGCCTTCTCTGATATTGTTGTCAATTAGAACAAAGCAGTATTTTCAAAGCTCAATGCCAAGACATTTCCCCGGGCTAGTGTCAATAAAATAAATCATATCATCCGATTTATTGGGCCGATATTCACGTTTTTATGCGTAACGTGGCTGCTGCTTGCGCTAATTTTTCCGGCATTATTTATTGACGGTTAGCAGAAATATTGCCCTACACGTTGAAAGTAGAAACACGTTGCTCTATATGTGCTTCCAACTACAGCTAAGCTAGTATATGGGTCCAAATAGGCCTGTCACGGTTTTTGCTGGATAATAAATTGTCCCAGAAATTATTGCGATAAACGACAATATTGTGATCTCTGTTAACAAAAAATGCACTGGAATAAAACCCAAAACAATACATATCATGGAAATTAAAAACCACACACAACCAAGACAATAAATTAAATGGATGTAAACAAAATTGCACTTCAAAAAATATTAATTTATATTATATTGATTAATATTATTAGACTCAGACAAAGCTTTTCAGCTTTTCAGCCGTTGTGTTGTCCTCCCAGGTCAAAGCTGAAAATGAACATTTTTATTGCTTTTTGACACTTTTTCATTGCTTTTTTGATGCGTTTGAGGTACTTGTTTGTCACTTTGACTTGTTTTCATTCAACATTTTCTTTAATTTTGTAACACTACCATCAGTTTACTGTACACATCACTAACACCAATATATCACCACTAGTGTTACACTGTTTTCTTCCTCAAATTCATGGTCAAGAAATGTCATTTATATGAAAATTATTACTTTTTTGGGGGGGAAATAAAACACCCAAAGTCAATAAAGTAGTGAACTGATCCTTCAGCGTTACATGGAACCATCCGTGTAATATTTGGACAATTTGAATGAAAGAATCCCAAATTTCTGATGTAGAAACTTTTACAAAACGGGGCAAATTTGACCCGAAGACAACAGGAGGGTTAAAAATAATTTCTCCAGCATTAGGCTTTGTTCAAATAAAGCGAATCGCAGTCCTGCAGGGTGTGCAGAGAGAGAGAGAGAGAGAGAGAGAGAGAGAGAGAGAGAGAGAGAGAGAGAGAGACTAAAGGGCAGCAGCTCTTTAGCAATGGAGCGACCTGCGCGGTCTGTGAGTGACCGCCATTTTACACCGTCCTAGTTGTACGTTGTCGACCAATCGCCCCGGTGATTGTGTAGTCAGGGAGACGGAGACGGCCCATCTATTGTAGTCCCCCCCCCCGACGATTGTGTTGTAGGTGCACGTCTGTTGTGTTGCTGTGTTTAGTTGCTAATGTTTTATAACGGGTTTTGTGGTTCACCACGGCTGTTCGTTACGCTCGTTAATTATTTAACCCTCATGTTGTCCTCGGGTCAAATTTGACCCGTTTTCAGTTTTTTTATCACATAAAATGAGCCGTCAAAATAAGATGAAAATGTCATCATTAGAAATATCAAATAACTTTGGAAAAAACATCAAGAAAAAGACCCACAACGTTGAAAAAGTGACAAAAATGTCAGAAAATGCGCTCATGTTTTTTCATGGTTCATTGGAAGACAACACAAGGGTTAAAAATCATACAATCAATGTGATTTTCTGGGTTTTTGTGTTAGAGTCCGTCTCTCACAGCTGAAGTGTACCTTTGATATAAATTACAGACCTCTACATGCTTTGGAAGCAGGAAAACCTGCAAAATCAGCAGTGGATCAAATACTTGCTCTCTCCACTGCAAATAAACGTTTTCACCATAATTGGTGCCTGAAAATGTCTTTGAAGCTCAAAATTTCCTCCACCCAGTAGGGACGTTACTTAACTCTTTAGGTCCCTCAAACAAAAAAGCTGGAACATCATTCCAGAAAGGCAAAAAGCAGAGTGAGAAACAAAGAGGCGTGAGCCGAGGAGACGCTCTTAAGTCTCTTTAACCTTTTAATTAAACCTGACAGCTGTTTGTGCAGCAGTCCACTGAAAGCTTCTCTTCATTATTTTATCAGACACAACACGCTTATTTAAGGAACAAAATGCTGAGGGCAATATTTTCTTACTGCGGCTGGTGTTATAAAACGCACACACATCAAAAACTATACAGCCTGTCACTCCCTGATGTGAGTCCAGTGCAGATGCTAGTAGCGCATGCTCAGATTTTAACGGTTTACGGCATAACTGACACACTGAAATTTGTGAAATCCATGAAATAATAACCTTCTCATTACAAACAATAACAGAAGATGGGAATCCTTTCATAAACGTAGCTATCTATGGTTGTTTGATTGCTAACGTTAGCTCAAAACGCCATTCAACTGACTTTGTTGCGTTTGCTAGCTTGTAGCTTCGTATCTCTCGTTAGCATCTTGTATGCTACTTGTCGCAAAGTGTGACTAAAATCTGCACTCGACTCACATCGGGGAGTGATACAGGGCTTCAGACTAACTTGTTTTACTGGGAGCATTGCAGCCCCTAACTAAAAAAAAAGGCAGAAAATTTGGGAGGCGCACAACTTAAATCCTAACCTGCAATGCAAATATTCCACATTCTCCTCACAGTACCTCCCGAGGACCGATTCACTTACCAAATGTTGGTACCTCGCTTATCTGTCCTCTCTGCATACTGACAGAGAGCAGAGCTCTGACACACACACACACACACACACACACACACACACACACACACACGACACTAACCCTAAAACAGGGTCTAAGGCCTCAAACCGTTGTTAAAGAGAAGTGAGGACCTTGAAAACATACTGGTCCCCACAAAGAATGATATCACACACACACACACACACACACACAGAGAGAAGGACGGAGTAGTTTCAGTTCCCCCTTCACTGTGATGATACTAACGGCGAGCCGTGGCAGTCGCATAGAAACAGGGGTTTCTATGCCCTGGGGACCGACTGGCAGGCTGAGGTTGTAATGCAAGGCAATTTTATTTCTACAGCACCTTTCAGACACAAGACAACTCAAAGTGCTTTACATAAAACATTACATAGCAATTAAATGATTTCATTAATGATGAAAATAAAAGGATCTGACACACCAACGCGATTATCGGCCAGTCTGGCGAGGTCAGTGACCCGACTCCGTTGTCTTCCCACGCCGTTGTCAGCCGGAGGAACCGCCGGCCTTCGTTTTGGCAGGTAACCGGTGGGCGGGCAGTCACACTCAATGACCAGTCTGATTGGCGGAGTGCTAGACGAGCGTTGAGCGTAACGAACGCCTCTCAAAATCTGACTAAAATCTTTTGAACTGACCGATCTGAGACGAAAAATTCAGCAGCTGCACGGCTGAAACGCGTTCGTACTCCGAACGAGACGCGTTATGGTCTGGCTTTGAAATTCCAGACAAGCCAGACCCACGTGATGTGTTCGCCCAATCAGCTGCCGGTTTTAATTTTTTTTAATTACATCTGTCGGTACACGATCCGTCCTGCCTGCACGATCCGCTCTGCGTATGTGCGATATGTTCGCACATACGCAGATGATGTCATGATGAACGCGGATTTACGACACTGCACGATCTGTTCCCATAGACAGTTAAAGAAAGTCTGTTAGCCTCCACCTCTACGGTACCGTCTATTTGCTGGATGGTTTCAGGTAACCTCCCTACGCTACCGTCTATTTGCTGGATGGTTTTCAGGTAACCTCCCTACGGTACCGTCTATTTGCTGGATGGTTTTCAGGTAACCTCCCTACGGTACCGTCTATTTGCTGGATGGTTTCAGGTAACCTCCCTACGGTACCGTCTATTTGCTGGATGGTTTCAGGTAACCTCCCTACGGTACCGTCTATTTGCTGGATGGTTTCAGGTAACCTCCCTACGGTACCGTCTATTTGCTGGATGGTTTCAGGTAACCTCCTACGGTACCGTCTATTTGCTGGATGGTTTTCAGGTAACCTCCCTACGGTACCGTCTATTTGCTGGATGGTTTCAGGTAACCTCCCTACGGTACCGTCTATTTGCTGGATGGTTTTCAGGTAACCTCCCTACGGTACCGTCTATTTGCTGGATGGTTTTCAGGTAACCTCCCTACGGTACCGTCTATTTGCTGGATGGTTTTCAGGTAACCTCCCTACGGTACCGTCCATTTGCTGGATGGTTTCAGGTAACCTCCCTACGGTACCGTCTATTTGCTGGATGGTTTCAGGTAACCTCCCTACGGTACCGTCTATTTGCTGGATGGTTTCAGGTAACCTCCCTACGGTACCGTCTATTTGCTGGATGGTTTTCAGGTAACCTCCCTACGGTACCGTCTATTTGCTGGATGGTTTCAGGTAACCTCCCTACGGTACCGTCTATTTGCTGGATGGTTTTCAGGTAACCTCCCTACGGTACCGTCTATTTGCTGGATGGTTTCAGGTAACCTCCCTACGGTACCGTCTATTTGCTAGATGGTTTCAAAGTAACAGTCGGTAGCTAATGTTAGCAGATAAGCCCGTTGACAGCGACATTATTCTTCATATTTTGGCACCGTATTTCTGACCGTAGTGGTTGTCATAGTGACTGAAAGTGTAATGTGAGATCCTAAAAATAAAAAAAATGGAAAATGTCTTAGATCTTTGAGTTCAGCTCACCAAAAAAGGGGCAAAAACAAGTGTTTATAATTTTGTTCAGTATAGATTGCGTTCTTAGCAAACATGAATTCAAATGAACAATAACTTTTAAACTCCACACTGTGTCTGTATGTGTGTGTGTGTGTGTATGTGTGTGTGTGTGAGAAACTACAAAGATCCAAAAGTAAAGAGGCTTTTGAGAGGACACGAGAGTAATTATATTGACTGACAGACCACTGAGCCGTGAGGCTGAAGTCTCTCGTGGTCTCATAATGATCCCGGATCCATTACCCGCCAACGATCTGAATGAGCGAGGGCTATTTTCTGCTCTGTGACGTCTCGACAAACAGCCTCCGAAACAGCGAGTGTATGTTTGTAGAAAGAGTTTAAATCTGACTTCCAAGAGGCTTGTAAAGTTAAAATGATGGCTGCTGAATTGGGGTCAAACTAAGAAAAGTAGAGACTCACTGAGAAAATGGATCGCTCCGAACGTTTAGCCTGCAAACGACAGCAAAAAGCACAAAAGAAGAGTTTGCGTGTCTCTGTATGAGCTCCTGATTAGGCTCCATTCTGCAGGGGGGGGGGCAGCGGAGAGCTAAGCTGTGTCGGTAATAACAGCTTTTATACAAAGAGTAATTATGTGCTTTGATGTTACATGTTAGAGACAGTTGCTCCCACCTCAGTAACGACTCATTGTTCATTTGTCAAGTCTCCCAATTTACGTTATATTTGACACTGCATTCACGTATAAGGTATACTTATATTTCAGGCTATACTTCCGTGGCAAGGAGTGGGTTTGCAGGAGTTGGTGTCAGCTTCAGAGTTTTATAATGTATATTTAGTTACATATATACGTATATATATATATATTATATAGTTATATATATTATATTATATATTTAGATATTTAGTGCTGTTCAGAGTTGCTCCGATACCAACATCTCAAAAGCCTCCGATACTGCGGCGAGTACGCATGACTATGCGCCGATCCGATACAACATAATTACCCCCCCCCCCCAAAAAATTTAAAAGTAGTTTCACCCAGATAAAATGGCCTTTGGCTCTTTGCCAGTAGACCAAACTTGAGAAAATTCTCTTCACCGCAAAAACACTAACTAAAAAAAGAATTTCTCATCATAAATGATTCTGATGAATGAACATTTAAAATAAAATAATAAATGCCAATACCGATAGTTCGGGACATGCCTAATATGGGACGATAATATTGGCCCGCCGATATATCGGTCGGGCTCTAGAGGAGGCATATGAGTCAGTGTGGGAGTCACGGGCGGCCTGAGCTGCAAACACTCTCCAGTCAGTGTTACCAAGACGCTGCTGAAGTGCAGAGTCGGCGTCCTTATTGTTGGTTTCACACGTTTGATGAGTACTTGGGCAGTAGAAACCGTGAGAGGTGGTCTGAGTGGCCAAGATGGGGGAGGGGGGGCGGCTACATAAGTGAAAACTCGGTCTAAAATCTTTTCAACATAAAACCAACATGAAAACCGTAGCTAGTAATGTTCACTCAGCGTTTTGTTTTGTAAAATAAGCGGTGGTTAAATCACCGGTTTCAGGTAACCTCCCTACGGTACCATCTATTTGCTGGATGGTTTCAGGTAACCTCCCTACGATACCGTCTATTTGCTGGATGGTTTCAGGTAACCTCCCTACGGTACCATCTATTTGCTGGATGGTTTCAGGTAACCTCCCTACGATACCATCTATTTGCTGGATGGTTTCAGGTAACCTCCCTACGGTACCATCTATTTGCTGGATGGTTTCAGGTAACCTCCCTACGGTACCATCTATTTGCTGGATGGTTTCAGGTAACCTCCTACGGTACCATCTATTTGCTGGATGGTTTCAGGTAACCTCTACGGTACCATCTATTTGCTGGATGGTTTCAGGTAACCTCCCTACGGTACCATCTATTTGCTGGATGGTTTCAGGTAACCTCCCTACGGTACCATCTATTTGCTGGATGGTTTCAGGTAACCTCCCTACGGTACCATCTATTTTCTGGATGGTTTCAGGTAACCTCCCTACGGTACCGTCTACCGGTACCTATTGTGGATGAGTGGACTCTGCCATTTTTTTCCAAAACATTTTTGTGCCCCTGGTACGCAAACTGACTTCCAGGGAGAGGAAGGGAGGTTAGACCGGGGCTGAGCCCACGCTCAGGCCTCACGGTTAGCTGAGCAGGGACTCTCGGTGTTAATCCGCACCTCTGGTTTTGCCGACGTGAACAGCTGTTCTGTCCGTACGGAGAAGGAAACGTCCAGCTAGCTCGTTGGGTATTCCGCTGTTAAGCCAAGATTCTGTGAAAATCACGATGTTGTAGTCCATAATCACTGTGTGCGTGTGGCGATCCTCAGCCGCATTTTAATCTATTTTGTTCACCAGCGAGCGAACATCGACGAGAAAAAGGCTTGGAAGAACGAGTCGATGTGGAGTTAGCTTTAGCCTCTTCGGCGGCGTTTGCGTGTCCGTCTGGATGTGCCGTTTGTTTAGCAATCTCTGGAAGTGCGTTAAAAGTTCCTGTCGGGTGTACGATAAGTACGCTACAATGTTTTTGCCAAAAATACGTTGGATAAACAAGCATATTACTACTAATTTGCAGAATCTGGAGAGACACACGACATCACGAAGCGTTGTCCGCGCTGCCATCTTGTCATCTATAAATAACTATGCTGCTAAGTTAAAGCTGTAGTGCGTAGTTTGTCGCCTCCATGAGGAATTATAAGTAATAACAAAACTGTCGGCGTGTCCACATGATACAAGCCTCCCGTGATCGCAGATAAAAAATATTCGTTAGTTGCAGCTTTATAAATAGATAAAATTACATTACCTTAACATGGATGTATATATGGGCTGAGGGGAACTTTTGGCCTGATAATGGTGCTTGAGGAAGCATTATGGGGTTAAAAAAATAAATAAAAATATTCATAGACCAAGGGCCATAGTTAAATATTAAAAAAAAAAATGATTTTTTAAATATAAAAAGTCTTAAGGCTGCAGACTGTAACAGTAGCCCTGACAATCAGACTGGGAGCGCTGATGATGCAGGATTGATATTAAATAAGCACTATGATTACTGTTATTATCCTCCATTACCAGCTGACTGATGGCCGCCGCTCGCCTTGATTACCTGTCGCTCACTGACGCCGCCTTGGGTGCTGAACTGTAGCGCAGCCATGGGTGCTGAAGCAAAGAGAAATAATCACCCATCAGTTTCCTGTTTTTCATTCATATGAGTACATTTTAAATACCATCACATATCACCAAGAGTGATTGGCTGAAGCTGAGTGAGAGAGAGAGAGAGAGAGAGAGAGAGAGAGAGAGAGAGAGAGAGAGAGGTTTAATGTTTAATTTTTAAAAAACTACATTTTTGTTGTTCTGCACATTGCTACTAGCCTGGATGCCAGCCGAACTTAGCCCCTGTACCCGGCTCACAGTCACCTGTTCACAGCTTTTACTACGCACCTTTGGGTGATTTAGATATATAATTATATATTAATATATTGTAATACAATACCTTGTATTTTACATACTGCTCGTTATAGTGTTTAAAATCTCCATCTGCAAAGTAACTTACGTTTCAGCTGCTAGATACATGTACTGGAGTTAAAAGTATACATTTCTAGGCTAAAATTAAAATTCTCAAGTACAAATACTTCAGAATAAACAGTTAAAGTTACTGTGCTTGAGTAAATGTACTTAGTTACTTAATGGTAATGGACGTGTGTGTGTGTGTGAGAACTGTATGTTTTTGTTGACTGTCTTTTGTATTCTTGTCTCTATTCATGCTTTAATGTAACGTTACGCATAATGAAAGGTGCTAATGCAAATTTGACAATAACCGACAAACTGCTCATTAACGCTAGCTAAATCAACAGTTAACATTAATATGCGTCTTTTACCTTTACCAGGTGTTTTGTTGCTTCCACGTTGATGACACTCCGGCCCTTTGAGCAGGTATTATCCAGTAGCCATACAACAAACCCTGTAGCTAGCCAAGTTAGCTAGCTAAGTATCGTTAGCTAGCTAGCTAGCTGTTAGCAGGTATTATCCGGCAGCCATACAACTAACCCTGTAGCTAGCTAAGTTAGCTAGCAAAGTATCGTTAGGTGGCTAGCTGTTAGCAGGTATTATCCGGCAGCCATACAACTAACCCTGTAGCTAGCTAAGTTAGCTAGCAAAGTATCGTTAGGTGGCTAGCTGTTAGCAGGTATTATCCGGCAGCCATACAACAAACCCTGTAGCTAGCCAAGTTAGCTAGCTAAGTATCGTTAGCTAGCTAGCTAGCTGTTAGCAGGTATTATCCGGTAGCCATACAACAAACCCTGTAGCTAGCCAAGTTAGCTAGCTAAGTATCGTTAGCTAGCTAGCTGTTAGCAGGTATTATCCGGCAGCCATACAACAAACCCTGTAGCTAGCTAAGTTAGCTAGCTAGTATCGTTAGCTAGCTAGCTAGCTTTTAGCAGGTATTATCCGGCAGCCATACGACAAACCCTGTAGCTAGCTAAGTTAGCTAATTATCGTTAGCTAGCTAGCTATAATTACCTAACTTAGCTAGCTAGCTGTTAGCAGGTACGGCTGGTGCGTTAATTGCGGCTACTGTTACGTTAGCATTAACAACATTAGCTCCAGAGTGTACGACGTGTCCTTAAAAATCTTCGTTTCTCTCTTTAAAGTCCCTGTTACAGCAGTACGTTTCTTCATTTGCTTGTTTTACATAACAAATGTTCTGTTTCCCAGAAACGATTGAGTTTGTTAACGTATCTATGGGTTAGCGTCAACCATAGACGGTTAACCCGCCAACTGCTGCCAACTGACATCTTCTTCTTCGGGTAAAACAGCTCATAGGCGGGCGCACTATCGCCCCCTACTGGACCGCAGTGTGGCGGCAGGAGTAAATACATGGAGCGGGCGCTGCCTTCAAGTACAACCTGCAAATGTAATGACGTCCAATTCTAAGTGACTGACAACCAGTGGTGGAAAAGTACTCAGATCTTTCTAGATAAGTAAAAGTAATAACAGTTTAGAAATACTCTTTTACTTTAGTTAAAGTAAAAAAGTTAGCATAGGCCTATGCAACATAATTTAAGTAAAAATACTCATCATACTCATGCATAACGGCCCATTTGCAATGCTTTAATAACCTTGTATTGTTTTAAAAGATTTCTGAAATACAATTTTACTTCATGCTCTATTTACAAATATTGTCTTTATATCAAATTTCAAACAATTGAGATAACATATGTTTAGGGAACACAATCAGTCTCTACTAGCACACAAAAGTGGAAGTGTGATTAAAAATCCACTATGGAAAAAAACATAAGTGGTCATATCCAGAGTAATTTTCTGAGTCAGGAATACATGTTTATCTCAGAAAATAAGGTAAAGCTGTTGATTTTCAAGTGCAAAAAATTTTTTACTTGGACCATTTTTCTTCTTGTAAAACTTTAAAATGGGTCAATTTGACCCGAATACCATACAAGGGTTATAAGAAAACTTTGTTATTGTATTTTTGTTTGATGCCTCATGAGCCAACTTCAATGGCAGGGATGTGGAAACTTCCAGCTGTGTCGTATCTGATATCAATTAATATTAAATACTTCATGATCTTTTTGGGGATTGTGATGTTTTTTTAGAAGCGATGGAGTCCGTTATGAACTCTATGCTAATTTATTCATCATTTAGACTTTTTCTAAAGTACCTCTGGGATTTCTCTTGAACCCTCATGTTGTCTTCTTGTCAAAATTGAAAATCAACAATTTTGTTGATGCTTTTTAATCAATGTTTTTAACTTTCTTACATTTTTGTCCCTTTTTTCCCCATGTTTGTCACTTTTTTGACGTTTTCAACGTAGCTCGGTAAGATCCCATCAGCTAGATAACTTTCTCCAGCTTTGGTCAGTCCAAGGCAGGATTAGCTGGGAGACTTCTTCTAGACCAGGGACACTGGTGGAATACCTGCAGAACAGGGACAGGAAGTAAAACAGGGACAGGAAGTAGTTCTTTTGGAGATTATGGTGAACTACTGGCTGTTGAAGCAGTGTTTTCCATTGAGAACGAGCTAGCATGCTAGCATGTGTTAACCACCTGGTCTCTAGTGACGTAGAAAGCCGTGCAGATGTTGGACAGCTCACTCGGAGACTGAAGACAGAGGACACTCAGAAACCGGATCTCACTCAAAAACAACATGGATAGTTATTTGCATGTGGAAGCACCAGAGACACAAAATAACCCCCAAAATCCCAGAAAGTGATTTTTTTTCTCCAAATGGGCACTTTAAACTGTTTTTATCTGAGCAAAATTGGGTTCGATTCAATTTCATTTATATCATCATCATCATAACAAGAGTTATCTCCAGAAACTTTACAGATCGAGTAGGTCTATACCACACTCTATAATTAACAAAGAACCAACAATTCCAGTAATTCCCCCAAGGAAAAACTTCCTTTTAGGGAGAAACCTCGGACAGACCCAATAATTAAGGTATCTTTCTTCCCGAGACGAGCTGAATGAAGACAACAGTCCAGTTTTAAGCAAATCATTATTTATATATAATACATACTTAAAGATTTCTGAAGGAATTAGTATTAAACAATATGCTGGGTTACATTCTGAATGAAGCCCTTTTCAAGAAGAAGCTTTTCAAAAAGAAATAAAATAAAACTACAGAACACCACCACCACTAATGACAGAAGCAACAGAGAACATTAGATCCACGAGACAGGTGTGAGACGCCCTCCCCCCCCCCCATGCTCTTTCAGCTGCACCAGGTCTCCTCGTTGCATAGTTTCCTCAACAGATCTCAGGATCTGCAGCTTTAACCCTCGTGTTGTCTTCCTGATGAAAAAAAAACAACCATTATGGTCGTTTTTTTCAACATTTTAGTCGCTTTTTCCGACATTTTTGTCACTTTTTCAATGTTGTGGCTGCTTTTCTTGATGTTTTTAATGTTGACATTTTCAGCACTTATTTCCACGGCCCCATTTTTGTGTGACAAAAAAAAAAAAATTAACTGAAAATGGGTCAATTTGACCAAAAGACAACATGAGTGTTAATTTAATGAAGTTACACCTGCAACTGTGTGTGGACAGAGCTTCAGCGTGTCTGAATTTAACAGATATTCACATATTTAGATGGAGAAAAAAACATATGTAGACTTTCACAATTTGCAGTTACCCCCATTAAAGGTTTTTCTTTGGGTGGGAGTTTTTTGTTATGGGATGCGAGGCCCAAAAGGATGTCAAAGGGTGTCGTATGCTGTACCGATTTGGAAAACCCTCTTCGGCTTTTTGTGATATTGTAGACTGATCTCATGATACGGCGTATGTACGACACGCCAACTCGTACGGCATTATCGGCGTGTAATCAAGACGCATACTCGCTTTTTAGTGTGTATTAATGCCGTTTGGCCTCTATTGACTTACATAACCTTGCGATAGCGTGTGGATTTAAGCAGTGAATTACGTACGAAAGGACGGAAATACGTACAGGGAGGTTAGTCCGGGTAAAATACAGGACTTTCACCCATACGGGACTTTCACCCAGGAATAAGAGCTTTGAGACGGCCTCCACCGAGGAGGGACAGACCAACTTCCGGTTCAGCCGAGGACCGAGGAGTCGAGGAGGCTATAAAATAAGGGGCATGGGATGTACCCCTGGTTACTTGCGATTTCTCCAGATGAAAATCCGGTTCCTCTTACTTGACAAACCGGCTCACAGCAGCCTGTAGTCGACTGTAACCGGGTTACTACACTTCACGTACGACTCCCTGAATCGGAGTTTAAACCTCCAAGCATGCGGAAGATATTAGTTGGAGATTTGTCAACAAACATCAGAAAAAAATGCCACAAACTTTGATAACGGCGTCAAAAAAAGCGTCAAAAATGTCAAAAAATACGACCAAAACATTAAAAAAAAAAAAAAAAAAAGTGCCGTTGAAAATCGATGAAAACCGCCTAGTTGCAGATGCTGCTGAGATGTGACGGATGAGAAGAGGAAGAGGAAGAAGAGGAGGAGGAGGAGGAAGACGACTGAGCAGACAGAATCAGAACAGTACAAACAAAACAAAAACCCTAAAAACATCTGTACAAAGAAAATTAAATCAAAACAGCATTAAAACAACATTTTATTCATTTGAAACCATCCGCCAGATTCTCCGTGGGTGGGACCGTATGAAATGACAACCTGGATCAAAGTCAACGTGCCAACTTTGTTAAGTGCAACCCAAACAAACCGAATTCTTCAGTCTCGGATAAAAGGACCGACTTTTTAGTCCCTTAGAAGATTTCTACAATCGATTAGTCATTTCTTTATACTTTTGAGTCATTTCCAAGAAAGGTATGATCACTAGAGGGTGAGACGGGAACCAACTGTCGCTGCCATCCCATCCGGTACCCACGAAAATACTCCGCGATATCCCGATGACGTGACTGCCCCTCCAAAAAAATCCTGTCCTGCAAAATCCCGAGAGAAAGACTCCCGAATCCCACCCCCGCTTCGTTCCCTATGTTGTCCCTAGTTAAAATAGACGTTGCCCGTCCATGTCTGGAGGAGAACTAGCCAGTTGACATCACGTGTGAGTGGTCAACAGTCAAATCACTGAGGTTCAATTTCAATTTAATTTTATTTATAGTATCAATTCATAACAAGAGTTATCTCGAGACACATTACAGATAGAGCAGGTCTAGACCAGATAGAGCAGGTCTAGACCGCACTCCATAATTTACAAGGACCCAACAGGTCTAGTAGTTCCCTCCAGAGCAAGCAACAGTGCGACAGTGGTGAGGAAAAACTCCCTTTTAGGCAGAAACCTGGGACAGACCCAGGCCCAGACCCAGACCCAGACCCAGGCCCAGGCCCAGACCCAGGCCCAGGCTCTTGGTAGGCGGTGTCTGACGACTGGTTGGGGTTAGAATGAAGAGTGGCAATAACAGTCACAAAAAATAGTAGTTTGTAGTAGTTCATGGTATAGCAGGACACTGTGCAGCATTACAAGGCCCAGCAGGACGTAGCAGGAAGTCACAGCATGAATCAAGGTTGCCCTGGAAACTGAGGCTACACGATCCATGCATGACCTGCAGGCCTACGGGATTTCATTACCCAATTCCTAACGGAGATCAAAACACACATTTCTGCGTCCCGCCGTTGACTTCTATAATCTCATCACGTCACCAACAGTGAAACTGACTCCCGTCACGCCAAGAAACTGTCACCCTCTAATGAGGACATCTCTAGCAAGTACCAGATTTAAAGTGGAGCTTTTGTGTGATTCTTTGCAGATAAACTTTCAGATAGAGATCTGTTGATTAAAGGTTTAGTGCGTATCTTTTTGATATCAATTAACGTTGCTACAATGAGTCGCTCCAAAGCTAATTAAGACCATCAGCTCCACACAACTGGCTATGTTCAGGAGATTGTGGCGTCCGCCGACTTTCCGGCGCAGGAACTCGAGTTAATGACCTCATCTGAAGAGTCCATCAAGTTCTTTTAATCCTCTGTATCCTCCTTGGCTACTAGCAACTGCATTGGAGGAGGAGGAGGGGGGGGTACGGAAGGCTTGTATCATGTTGACAGTTTTGTTGTCATAACATAAACTTAAAATTCCTCATGGGGGCGACAAACTACGCACTATAGCTTTAAATCAAGCCATCGACAAAAATCACACGGGCGTTAAGTCAACAGCCCTGCACGGTTGCTACGGCGACGTGAAACACTGACCTTTAAACGTGTAATAAAAAAATCAAGACGTACAAAGAAAAGGATCCCTTTCTTCTCCCTGTTCTGCAGCTTTGAGTTGTAGTTCCTGTCGGTACACGATCCGTCCCGCCTGCACGATCCGTTCTGCGCATGTGCGAAATGTTCTCGCATGCGCAGATGATGTCATGATGATGTCATGATGAACGCAGATTTACGACACTGCACGATCTGTTCCCATAGACAGTTAAAGAAAGTCTGTTCGCCTCCACCGGAAAGCTAACGTTAGTTTAGCTAACAGCTAATTCGGCTAACCGCTAGCTGAGACAGCATGTAAAAGACCCTCAAAAGTTAAAATAACCGTTTAAATATACAACAGCTGTTATGTCAGTTCTACGTTACGTTGTGCTCATTTAAAACACAACCACTCAATACTTGTTTTTATTATTATTACTGTAAAGTCTTCATTTAGCTGGAGCAGCTTTTCCCGCTGTTTAGTTTGAGTAACGTTATTTTAGGCTGAATCAAGCTGTCAGCTAGCGGTTAGCCGAATTAGCTGTTAGCTAAACTAACGTCATTAGCTTTCCGTTGGAGGCTAACGGCAGACCGCTACTGTGGAACAGATCGTGCAGTGCCGTAAATCCTCGTACATCGTGATTATCATCTGCGCGTGTGTGAACATATCGCACATGCGTAGAACGGATCGTGTACCGACAGTTCCGACGAGGCGTTAGCTTGCCGCCATCCCCTCCGTCAAAACCGTGCAAATAACTGCCTGCGTAGAAGATAACGCTCGAGTCCAGATGTAGACGCACATCTGGAGACACTGATGCAACGTGTTCCCTGTCTGACCTTAAAGCTGCAAAGATTACTCGATTCATTGAACTATTAACCCTTGTGTTGTCTTCCCGTCAACCATGAAAAAAAAAACCACTCCTTTTTTTAACATTATTATCGCTTTTTCCGACATTTTTGTAACTTTTTCAATGTTCTGGGTGCTTTTCTTGATGTTTTTTCCAACGTTTTTTGATATTTTTAATGTTGACATCTTTAGCGCTTATTTCAACGGCTCATTTTTTGTGACCAAAAAAAAGAATTAACTGAAAATGGGTCAATTTGACCCAAGGACAACATGCGGGTTAATCTAATCAATTAGCAAAATAGTTGGCAATGAATTGGTTTGAGTCATTTTTTATGAGTTTCATGTCACATATGTAGCTCCATTAAAAAGCCTTGAGCAGCATAAAAAGAGCCCATGGCCATGTTCACACATGGAGTCGTTTTTTTAATTTTAATTTTTTTAAAGCTGCTAGCGTCTGTTTTACATCATCATCCTGTGGAGGAAACCGTGTTTTCAAAAACGTGTTTTCAAAAAGTCGTGAACTCCTTTTCTGCAGCTCAAGGTGTCTTTTTTAAAGTTGGAAAAAAGTTTTCTGGAAATAAAAACGCCCTACGTCAAGCGCCGTTTTGATAGCCGACCAATGACAAGCGGACCTGTCGTTTCCATAACAACAAGAAAGAATGGAGTTGGAGCACAGCGAGTTATAGGAAACGACTGTACTCCCTGATCAGGGAACTCACTGTTTTATCTAACGTTAGCACCCCCTTTGTTCTTTCTCTAGCTCACTCCACCACTTTGTTTTATCTAACGTTAGCACATCTCTCTCTCTTATCTAACGTTAGCACCCCCTCTGTTCTTCCTCTATCTCGCTCCACCACTTTGTTTTATCTAACGTTAGCACCCCTCTCTCTTATCTAACTTTAGCATCTCTCTCTCTCTTATCTAACGTTAGCACCCCCCCCTGTTCTTTCTCTATCTCGCTCCACCACTTTGTTTTATCTAACGTTAGCACCTCTCTCTCTTATCTAACGTTAGCACCTCTCTCTCTTATCTAACGTTAGCACCCCTCTCTCTCTTATCTAACGTTAGCACCTCTCTCTCTTATCTAACGTTAGCATCTCTCTCTTATCTAACGTTAGCAGCGCTCCACTTAGCGCTCTAGGGTACTATAGCAGTAGCTGTTTTTACAGCAACAAAAGACGCTCTTGGCTGATTTTTTGAGTAAAAGCGCTGCCTGCTTTTTTTTTTCTTGTAAAAAAAAGACGCCAAGTGTGAACATAGTCTAAAACTCAACTAGTGTGCAAAATTAGCACTTTTTCTTTAATAATATAGTTTTTAACTTCAACAGATTGTATTAAATCGGTCAAAGTTATTTTTGAGTTAATCATCACATCCCTAGCAAAGAATCTTTTAGAAACTAGAAGAATCTTTCAAATAAAGCTTCGTGCACGTTAGCCTCACCGTTTTGTTATGAACTCTTCATTTGGGTATGCCAAATAAGCCAATATATTCCCCCTCCCAAAAAAAAGGCTGGGTGTTAAAAGATTAAAATCTCTTTCTGGAAAGAAAGTAGATTAATCGCACATAAAAACAACAACGTCGGATTAAATTAATCATTTATTAAAAAGGATTTGGCTCCAATTATCCAACGTTTAAGCCTGAATCTGATGGATGAACATCTGTGAGAGCAACTGAAAGCTACTACTACTACTACTACTACTACTACTACTACTACTACTACTACTACTACTGAGTAGTTCACCATAATTCACCCAAAGCTGCTTTTTCCGTTCCTGGACCAGTCACTGATCACATGATTCTGGTCACACACACTGACTGTGGAAAGGAAAAGAAAGTTCTAGTGCAGCAAAACAGGGAGGGAAGGACGGCCATGCAGGCGTGGTTTGGCAGAGACCGTGGAGAGAAAGCGCCCGCGAGGGTTCAGATAGGGGGCACGTTTGTTTCGTAACACGGCGTGGCCCTCCGACCTCAGAGCAACGGGTGGAGGAGTCACTCTAGGGAAGACGAAGCACGCAGACTTGGATCTTTCCAGTAAAAAGGAAACCACCTCAACTATTGAACAAAGAGGAATTACAGACTATGATGCAAGACGAGAGCGTGATTTTAAAAACCTGATTATGGCATTTTATTTCTTACACTGGATGCATCAACTGAGTGTTAAAGGGGAGCTGGTTTTGTTTTCCCCCCCGTGGGTTTGTGTCGATGGGACTGATGGAAACAACAACTTTTGAAATTGGTCCAGTATTAAAGTAGACCACTGCAGTCGGCAGTGGTCTACAGCAGTGGTCTACAGCAGTGGTGATCAGTGTCAAAACAAGCTGCAACTTAACGTTAAAGGGCAATTCCCGTCCACTTAAAGTTCTGTTTTTGCCGTAGACAGACAGATTATTCTTCTAAGTGTCTGACAACATTATTGGATGGATGCCTACAGAGATAGAGCTTTCTGTTAAAGAGTAAGATCCTTTCTGTTTAACATAAAACAGCCCCGAAATCACCATCACCAAACCCACCAGACTCCATTAAAATAAACAGTAATTTTATCATCGTAAAACACACTTCGTTCAAAGTTGACAGAAACTAAATTAAACTACCAAAAGCCATCGTGGGTCATGTTTCCACTGTTACAACCATCACCACTCTGGTTGTGGTTGAAATAAACTCTTAATTCACCCATTTATATGTGAAAATACACTGACTCTATACACGCTTAAAGTAGTGATTATTTACATGGAGTCTGGTGGGTTTGGTGATTTCGGTGCCGTTTCATGTTAAACAAAAATTATCTTACTTTTGAATAGAAAAGTCACTCTCTGTAGGGATCCTTTCCATTACTTTGAATAATAATCTGAACTTTTAGCGGATGCTGACTGACGGTGAAGATTTGCCCTGAAGGATTAAATTGCCTCCCGGGTCACGGCTGCTGGTTACAAGGTTCTTGCTCCAAATTGGACCAAATTTCTAAGATGTTCGTTCACATTAGTCATCAATGCATGGGCAAATATGTTCCATAGGGTATTGGGGAGGGGGGGGCAAACAAATCAATTGCTCCTTTCTATTCTTTATTAATTAATTGAAGACATTAAATGAAACGACTCATATTTCATGTATCTCTCTGGTCAAACACACATTCTGCTTTGCGGAAAAGCTTCCATCCAAGACGAAGAGGAGGAAACTTCATCTTTTTTAAACATTTAGGCTCCATCGCTTACATTAGCAGCCCCCTCTCTGTTCTTTCTCTAGCTCGCTCCATCGCTTTTTATGTAACGTTAGCAGCGCTCCACTTAGCGCTATAGGATACTCAAGCAATAGCTGTTGTTATGGCAACAAAAGACGGTCTCGGCTGCTTTTTGGAATAAAAATGCTGCCAGTCAAAAGCATCCTAGTCAACTTCTTCTTGTCAAAAAAGACGCCAAGTGTGAACACAGCCTCAAAACGTTTTCAAAAATTTAAGAGTCAGTGATTGAAGAGTTAGTGCGAGTGTCTTTTCAGTTGTCTGGCAGAAGACAAACCTTCCAGGAAAAGTCCAAATTGAACTCTTCCCGTCTTTCGGCTGGTTGCTAATCTCCCTGCTCTTCTGTTTGCAGCAGCAACACACACACACACACACACACACACACACACACACACACACACACACACACACACACACACACACACACACACACACACACACACACACACACACACACACACACACACACACACACACACACACACACACACACACACACACACACACACACACACACACACACACACACAAACGCACAACTCCACCCTGTGTGATGTGTTTCACAGTCAAAATGTCATGAAGTCCCTGTTTTTTTGCAGCCTGGATACATTATCAAATCACTGATAATCAAATCTGAGCAAAAGCGTCTACAAGGCACTAAGTGATGTCATAGGCAAAAGGTAGCGTTAGTTTTTTTGAAGGGGAAACTGAAAAAATCTCACTGTGAGAAACTTGAGCCGATTTGTCAGAAGCAACTATATTATTAGGTCATCTAGAAAAAGCTCTGGGTTTTAGAGTAATATCTACATGTTATTTATATAAAAAGGGGATCTTGACATTTTGCATGAGACAAATGTACAAAAATAGGGACGCAAAATACCAAACATCTAGTACAAAAAAACCTGTTTGGTGTCATACCTGAAGGACAGAGGAGATAAAAGGTTAGAGCCCAAAGCATTGGCTTTCCCTGCAGAAATTACAAGCCATCACCTTGTTTAGTTCAATAAAAAGAAAACGGAGAAAAATAGAGTGGAAAAAGAGAAGCCTCTTAGCCGAAATGAACTTAAGAGGAGGCGAGAAGAGGAGGGGTGTTTCTCATTAGCACCATTGTGTTCTGTAGTGACCAATCGGAGCCTAATAAAGCGTCAAAAGAGCCGGGCGGGACGGCGCAGAGAGGAAGCGATGAAGAGTCAGTCAGTCTCCCAGAGCTCTGCTGGTCGCCCGGGTAACTCCACATTTCATTGTTTGAATCACGGTTCTCAGGAAAATATGCATCCGTGCTGGAATCAGAGGGGAAAAAATAAAACATTTGGTTTGAAGGGACTTCCTGGGCGGTGGAGCATGATTCGAAGAGAAAGAAACAACAAAAAAAAAAGCAAAGGAAGTATTTCCTCGTTGCCGTGGGCGCCGGCGCTTCGTTCCTCAGTCGCTGCTGTCGTCGTCGTCGTCGTCGTCCGACAGGTTGTTGAACTTTGAGCCGAGCCGGCTGATGGAGTCCGAGCGCGGCGCCAGGCCGCCCGACGTCAGCTGCACGTAGCAGTACTCGCAGACGCGGACCGGTTTGGACGACTGGCTGGGCAGCAGGTGCTTCTTCTCCGAGCACGGCCCGCACACCACGTAGCCGCACTTCCTGCAGTGGTGCCGGCGGCTCACCGGCGTGAACTTCACCTTCTGGCACCGCATGCACACCGTCGCCTCCGAGTCGGGCACCCACACGGCGGCGTGCTCGCCTGGCCGGGCCTTGCCGCTCTTCTGCAGCAGGTCTCCCACGCACTTCCCGATGTGATTCATCCACTCGGACTTCTCGGTGGCGGTGGCGGCGTACACGGCGAAGGACTTGGTGGGCGTCTTGATGAGCCAGCCGTTGTGCAGGTCGCCTCGTCGGGCACCGTGTCGATGGTGACGCTTTCCAGCGGGATGATGTGCTGCTTGTTGTACTTCTTCTTCTGGATGACGATGTTGCCGTAGACCAGGATGTCGTTGAAGAGGAAGAACTGGCGTGCCTTGGGCTTCTTGCGGCAGAGTTTGGTGAGGACGCCCTCGCCGATCAGCACGCGGCCGGGGATGGCGAGCGGCTGGCCCGCCGCGCCGAAGCAGCCCTCCACCACGCCGATCCGCTTCGAGTTGGCCTCGCTGTTCGCAAGCCGGTCCACCATCTTCACCTCACCTGGAAGGAAAGGGACAGAGACGAAAGTTTGGCACAAGGATTCACAGAAGACGCCGATATACAGTTTTGTTTTATTCTTTTTGGGCTTTTCCGCCTTCAACAGACGGGACAGCTAGCTAGAAAGAGAAGAGACATGCAGTAAATTGCAATTCCCGTCCACTAAAAGTGCTGTTTTTGCAGCTGAAAGTCTCAGATTACTCTCCAAGTGTCTGATGACATTATGGAAAGGATTCCTACAGAGATAGAGCTTTCTGTTAAAGAGTAAGATCCTTTCCATTTAACATAAAACACCTTGGAAAACTGTCGCCACACCCACCAGACTCCATTTAAATAAACAGTAATTTTATCATTGTAAAACACACTTCATTCAAAGTCAACGGAAACAAAATTAAACTACCAAAGGCCATCTTGGTTCAACTTTCCACTGTTCCAACCATCACCACTCTGGTTGTGGTTGAAATAAACTCTTAATTCACCCATTTACATGTGAAAATACACTGACTCTATACACGCTTAAAGTAGTGATTAGTTACATGGAGTCTGGTGGGTTTGGTGAATGTGATTTCGGGCCGTTTCATGTTAAACAAAAATGATCTTACTCTGTAGGGATCCTTTCCATTACATGGAGGAAAAAAAACGTTTTTTTACCCTATGAACGGCACAAGGCTTCACGGAAGACGCTGATATACAATTTTGTTTTTTAAAGATTATTCTTTTTGGGCTTTTCTGCCTTTAACGGACAGGACAGATAGGTGAGAAAGAGGGGAGCGAGATGGGGGGGAAGAGATGCAGGAAATGGTCACAGGTCAGACTCGAGCCCTGGACCTCTGCGTCGAGGCATAAACCTCTATGTATATGTGCGCCTGCTCTACCCACTGAACCAACCCGGCCATGTTTTTTTTTTTCACACCATTTTTCAAGTGATTTGTGTAAGAGATTGAGAGGCCAAACAACACACAACAGAAATCTGACAGCAGCCTTGAGAGACAAACTTAATTGTTTTCTTAACGAGTATCATCAGTTTGTCTTTTCTTCCCCATCGAACGTCTTTACATCTCGTATTTGACATTTGAGAACCACTGTGTTAAACTATAATCTGTGCCTTTCATGTCACGATTCCCCTTCTCTCCCCCCCCCCCACATTATTTCCGTCATTTACATTTTTCAAAGAGCAAGGTTATTAGGTCAGCTGTAGAATAATTTTACGCTCTACTATCGGCCGAAAATTAAAATATTTCTGCATCTGTGACGCATTTCATATGGTGTGTGTGTGTGTGTGTGTGTGTGTGTGTTGAGACTTTGATAAATTATAAAGATTGTATATATATCCTAATACTTGAAACACAACCATATGAAGTAATATAGAAAACTGCATTATATTGAACTACACAGTATCTTAACCCTCATGTTGTCCTCATGTTGTCCTATATCAATGTTCTTTTTAATTCCCCAAAATAACATGATAACATGTTATTTTAACATGTGATCATGTAATAACATGTGATGATTCCACACAACGCTCTTTGCCAAGTACAAATCTCTACTTTCATTAATTTTGGAGCGTCTTATTCAATTTTATAGCATTTGAAACCAAATTGAAGTGTTTTTGAAATAGTATTGAGAGTAAAAGTTGACATATTCCAGTCTGTGATTATCATCAACATCCATTCCTTTAATTTTAGTCTCAATAATTCCTAATTTCTGCTTTTCTAACTCAAACATTAGGTATAATTTCCTATAAAGGAGGTTTATTGACCATAAAATAACTGTAAAACTAAAGTGAATAAGTTAGTGTTACGTAGTTTTGAAAACATTTTTTAAAAAAGTGTCAAAAGTGTTGAAAAAAAAGGACAAAAAAAACAAGAAAAACGCATTGATTTTTAACTTTAGCGGGAAGACAACACAAGGGTTACTGCATTCTGTCAAGTCAAATATCTTATACGGCTTTAAGACAAAAACTACTTAATGCATCGACGTATCGGATCGAAGACCCGATGATCGCAATCAAATCAGGAGATCACTGAAGATTCCCACCTCTAATTCACTTTTATATTCTCTTTCATTTGTAATTTGTTAAGAGACACAGTCTGAAAACCCAACCTTGTTCTCAGTGTGTTCTTTATAGGCTAAATAAAAGGTTTCTTATTAAATTACTCCACTTCTGAAGCCTGCAAAACACTTCAGAATCAGAAATACTTTATTGATCCCGGAAGGGAAACTCTGTGTTGCAGTTGCACAAATATTAGAATCCAATCCAATCCACTTTATTTCTATAGCACATTTTACAAACACAAAGTTACCAAAGTGCTGCACAAAAATAAAAAAACAATTAAGTAAAAGTACAGTATAAAATACAATAAAACAATTAGACATCAGAGGACCACACAACTCACATGGAGTTAAAAGCCAAAGAATAAAAATGTGTCTTTAGACGAGACTTAAAACACTCAACTGTTGGGGCTGTTCGGACATGGAGGGGCAGAGCGCTCCAGAGTTTAGGTCCAACCACAGAAAAGGCCCTGTCCCCCCGAGTTTTAAGTCTCGTCTTGGGGACCACAAGCTGGAGCTGGCTCTCTGACCTCAGTGACCGCGCTGGCCTATAAATTTGGATGAGGTCCGAGACATATGTTGGGGCCAGTCCATTCACAGCTTTAAAAACAAACAATACAATCTTAAAATCAATCCTAAAACGTACAGGAAGCCAGTGTAATGAGGCAAGAATTGGCGTTATATGAGCGCGCTTTTTGGTTCCAGTTAAAAGACGTGCTGCAGAATTTTGGACTAACTGTAAGCGTGAAAGTGCTTTGTGATTAATGCCGATATAAAGTGCATTACAGTAGTCTAAACGAGAAGAAATAAAAGCATGTGTAACTTGTTCAAAACTATTAAAAGACAAAAATGGTTTAACCTTGGCTAAAAGGCGAAGATGATAGAAACTAGATTTCACAACTGCATTAATTTGTTTGTCAAGTTTAAAATCTCTGTCTATTTTTACCCCAAGGTTAGTTACTCCAGAATGCACAAAATCATTGAGAGGGCCCAAATCTATCATAGAGTTAGTAGGGCCAAACTGCATGATCTCTGTTTTACTCTCATTTAGTTTAAAAAGTTTTGGGCTAACCATGCTTTGACGTCATTTAAACAGTCAAGTAGGGGTGTCAGGGGGCTGCCTTCCTGCTTTCTAATTGGCATATAAATTTGACAATCATCAGCATAAAGATGATAGGAGATGCCATGCTTTTTAAAAACCATTCCAAGTGGAAGGAGGTACAATGCAAAAAGAATAGGACCGAGAATAGATCCCTGGGGGACTCCACAGTTAAGAGGCACAGTTGATGAGGTTGATGAGTCCCCCACTTTAACATAGAAGCATCGCCCTGAAAGATATGACTGGAACCATTTTAAGGCAGTCCGCCTAACTCCCACACAGGTTTCCAAGCGAGATAATAAAATTGTGTGGTCAACTGTGTCAAAAGCAGCAGTGAGATCTAAAAGCACTAAAATGGCTGAATCACCAGAATCCGTCATTAAAAACAGGTCATTAAAAACCTTTAAAAGTGCAGACTCAGTGCTATGAAATGCTTTAAAACCTGACTGAAAAATATCTAAAATGCCATGTGCCTCCAAAAAGAACTGAAGCTGCATAAATACACATTTTTCCAAAATATTTGATAAAAAAGGAAGCTTTGAAATAGGGCGATAATTTGAAACATTTGTGGAGTCCAGTCCAGCTTTCTTAATCAATGGCCCAATCACTGCTTTTTTACAAAACGTAGGCACAGCTCCAGAAGATAGACTACTATTTATAATTTCCACAACATGAGAGCCAATCGTTTCCCATACATCCTTAAAAAGGTGTGAAGGGACTGGGTCTGTGGGGGATGTGGAGGGTTTAATTTGATTGACGATCTTTGTAAGAGATGGCAGTGAAACTGGCTCAAACTGACAAAAATAGCTGAGCAGTGCATGTTTAAGGAAAAACTTAAAAAGGGGACCAATATATTGGCTCTGATATTTGAAACTTTACTGTTAAAGAAGTCCAAGAATTTCTCACACGTATCAGGTATCAAATCAATAGAGGTGGCTTGTGGAGGGTTCAGCACAGACCCAATGGTTTTAAAAAGAACACGTGGATTGTTGGCATTTTGAGAAACTATGTCTGAAAAATATTGTGTTTGTTTAGAAATATAGAGTAGAAATATAAATAAAGAAATAAAGACATATAATGAGTTTTGATATGTACGTATTTACATAGTTAAAGGAATGTTATTATTATACAGTATTTACATAATTGACATAATTAAGGAATTGAAATGTGAAAAGTAATAATAATAATAATAATAATAATTGAAGCATTGAGTATTGCTCACATTTCAGGCCAGTGTTATTGCACAAAACAGATAATACAGATAATATTGTCCAGTTTCAACCTCTCTAAGTGTCTAAGTTATAAAGTTTGATGGTCACAGGCAGGAATGACTTCCTGTGGCGCTCTGTGGTGCATTTTGGGAGAATGAGTCTATCACTGAAAGTGCTCCTGTGATTTAGCAGCAAGCCATCTAAGACAGAAGAGCAAACAGCAGGAGGTTCCTCGGCTGCGGCCGACGACCAGCCCCTCGGGTTTTTCTAACCACATCGCAGGAGGTCAAAGGCCACCGATGACGGATATGGAAATGTGCTGGCCCACTCTGGCGAGCCCCGAGGGTCGATTACAGAGTCGTGACCTCAGAAAGACGCTCACAGGCACAGTGATGATGGTGTACACAGTGTCGTCGTGTAGAGACACAAACAAGGCGCACAGACACATACGAGATACATATTCTGTCATTCTTCACTTCTATTTATTGGGGGTGAAGCTCGTTTTTAGATCAACGCTGACTTGTGTATAGACAAGTAAGGAGTGGACAAAATACTGCCTTTTGATAAGGCACTAGAGCCTAAAATGTTAGAAATCAACTCCTCTAAAGAAATGCCACCAACAACACCTGAAGAATGTGGTTTTCCACAAGGTGATATCAATTATAGGAATTAATGGAACATTTTTAAGATGCATGCTTGCACGTTACCAAAGGTCAGTCCATTAGGGCTGCAACTATAGCGATAATATTCATAGTATTCATTATTTTTTATCAATCTATCTATCTATCTATCTATCTATCTATCTATCTATCTATCTATCTATCTATCTATCTATCTATCTATCTTCCTTCCTTCCTTCCTTCCTTCCTTCCTTCCTTCCTTCCTTCCTTCCTTTTCCTTCCTTCCTTCCTTCCTTCCTTCCATCCTTCCTTCCTTCCTTCCTTCCTCCCTTCCTCCCTCCCTCCCTCCCTCCCTCCCTCACACTGAGCTGCTCTCTCCTCTCTTTTTCCATTTGTGTGCATCCTTATGTTTTCTTTCCGCCCAGCATTTTTCATGGATTATGATGGCAACAAGGTCTTGGTTGCAGCTGTCGCCGTGGTCCTGCTGCACCCCCGGCTACGCCCTGCTACGCCCTGCAGTGTCCTGCTGCATCCAGCTATGCCCTGCTATGCTACGCTACACCCTGTAACACCGTGCAGTGCCTTGCTAGGACATGAACTACTACAACTACCATTTCTAGTCACTGTTCCATTATCTGTTTTGTTACCATTCCTGGCACTGTTCATCACCCCCACCCCCACACCATCAGACACCACCTACCAAGAGCCTGGGTCTGTCCCAGGTCTTTTCCTAAAAGGGAGTTTTTCCTCTCCATTGTCGCACTAATTGCTTCCTCTTGGGGGAATTACTAGAATTGATGGGTCTTTGTAAATTACAGTGTGGTCTAGACCTGCTCTATTTGTAAAGTGTCTTAAGATCACTTTTGTTATGATTTGACACTATAAATAAAATTGAATATAGTTGTTGAGTTGACAAAATGTCAGAAAATTGTGAAAAAGCCCAAGATGACGTCCTCAGATGTCTTGTTTTATCCCCAACTCAAAGATATTCAGTTTACAGTCACAGAGAGAAGACACTAGGAAATATTCCCATCCAACAAGCTGACATAAGAGAATTTTTACCTTTTTCCATAAAAATGACTCAAACAGATTATCCAAAAAGTTTATAGTTGACAACTAACCAATTAATCTTTGCAGTTCTACTGTCCATTAACAAGCTACTGAGTCCATGATGCTACTTTTGTTTTTTAAGTGGGTGGACTGCACTTGAACAAACCTCAGAACTGGACTAATTAACACAAAGAAAACAACATGTAGGTGTGAGATTGGACGCTTGGTTTCAAAATACAACCACAGAGCTAGGAACAATGCTAATTAGCCGGCAGATGCCAGCGCAGCCTGGGCCGGTCTCTCCAGTGATCTGCACACTAATAACCCAGGAGAGGGAGCGAGCCACGGCTGGAAGCCCTGGAGAGGACAGAGAGGCTGCTGACATGTCAGCGCCGTTAGCGAGGGCTCGTTGCCCACCGCCGAGCCAACTGGCCAACCAGCGCTCATCAGCAGACAGATGAGGGCATGCAGAGAGAGAAAGAAAGAGAGCAGCATATACAGACTGGAGGCTCCAAACCCAGTTATCACAACGAGACAGAGTAGGATAAAAGAGACTGAAAATGCACAGTGAAAAACACAATACCGAGAAAAAGGGGCTTTCTTTGACCTGCTGTGATGAATCTTGGAAGAAATCTGAGGACAAACTCAGTCATTAGTTTTTCATTTATGGAAAAAATATTTCAAGAAAACGATTATCTTACCGTATAGCTTTTCAATCAGAAAATAAAAATGGGCTTTTTTGTTTTGCTGTGACAAATGTTAGAAGGAAAGAAAAGATAATTGAGGACGCAATCAGACAACCGATTATTTTACCATCTCACGAGACACCTTAATCACCTTTAAATCAGACAATAACTGACACATGGGGGCTTTTCTTTTAAATCCAAATGTGTTATTTAGAATATCTTAAAAGGCTGCAACTCACAAGTATGGCTGATTATCAGAATCAGCTTTATTTGCCAGGTATGAGGACACATATGAGGAATTCTTCTTTGGAGCATCGTTGCTCACACTGTGCTTACACATCCAAAACAAAATATACACACTAATATATACACAATATATACATACTAATATATACATACTATAAACAGAAATAATATAGAGGCATGAGTGCAATGAAGAGTTCAATAAAATTATTTAACCCTTGTGTTGTCTTCCCGTCAAACATGGAAACACTATTATCGCGTTTTTGACATTTTTTGTCACTTTTTCAATGTCGTGGGTGCTATTTATTTATGTTTTTTTCAAAGTTATTTGATAATTATAATGCTGAAATTTTCAGTGCTTATTTTGAAAGCCCATTTTTGTGATAAAAGAAACTGAAAACGGGTCAAATTTGACCTGAGGACAACATGAGGGTTAAATGTGGAGCATAGTGCAAAGGATACTGGGATAAATAGTATTAAGTTATTATATTACAATATGAACATTATGAACAGTTCTGAATGCTTTATGTTGTCAGCTAATGGATTAACTCGTCTATAAAGTGCTTGTATTGTCCAACCAAAAGTCCAAAACTGTAGGATAGTCAACTGAAAATGATATAAAGCGAGAGCGGTCTCCAAACCGGGTAATCACGCCGAGACAGACTGGGATGAATGGAAATGCATGGGCGTCAGTTTGTTTGACATGTGCTGGGGACAGAGACGCGTTCGGATGTGCATTTTCACAAGTGCTGGGTGAAATTACGAATTTTAAAAGGCAGCATTACAGTAAAATTGTCATTTCCTGAACTCACCAGACTGGTGTGACTGTTCTATTATTGGTATTTACCCACTTAGTCATTATATCCACATTACTGATGATTATTTATTAAAAAAGTGTAAATTTTTTGTGAAAGAACCAATAGTCAACACTACAATATCGTGGTATCGATAGAAGTATCTGGTCAAAACTATCGTGATATTTTTGTCATATGTCATATTGTCCAGCCCCATATTCAGGTACAAATTTAAGGTGAAAATGTCTAGATTTATGTTAAGGAAAACACAAAATTCTGGTTGCAGGTAACAATTCAGAATATAAAATACAATGGAATTGACCACGTACGTACGACTTACGTAAGATAATTTCTGTTACTGCTGTAGCTAATTTGTACAATAATACAATAGTGTTATGAAGACAAAACGTTATGTTTTCCATTTTGAAACATGGATCAATACATTGTCAGTGATGTTGAATATACAGTAGTGTTAGGGACCACCCCTACAGACAGACAGACAGACAGACAGACAGACAGACAGACAGACAGACAGACAGACAGACAGACAGACAGACAACTGCGGATTAACCCTCCTCTTGTCCTTGGGGTCAAATGGACTCTTCTATAAAAGAATTACTGTATATATCAGAACTAGGACCAAGGAACGTTGAAATAAGTGACAAATGTTGTAAAAAGCTTCAAAAATGCAGGAAAAATTCAAAAAAGTGACCAAACAAAATCGGAAAAATCGACTAAAGGTGACAAAAACTTATTAAAAGAAGTGACAAAAAAGAATTGGTAAAAGTGACAAAAAAATTGAGGAAAAAAATCTACAAAAAACATAATAAAAGTGACAAAAAATTGGAAAAAAAAAAATTTGAAAAAACAATAAAAGTGACAAAAATTTGAAAAAATAAAATAAAATAAAAAACATAATAAAAGTGACAAAAATGACAAAAAAAATGGGGGGAAAAAATCTACAAAAACATAAAAGTGACAAAAATTGGAGAAAAAAAAATCTACAAAAACATAATAAAAGTGCCAAAAAATTGGAAAAAAAAAATCTACAAAAAACATGGAAAAAACAGGAAACTGTAGAAAAAAAAATAAAAAAGAAAAAAAACAAAAAATGTCAAAATTTCGGCCAAGAAAAACACAAAGTTGCAGGTCGATGGGAAGACAACACAAGGGTTAAGTGCAAATTCAACCAGTTTGTTCAGGGAGTCTGGCCGATAAAACGGTGGCGTGTGTGTTGTTCATGCGTTCAGGCTGCTACCGTACGGCTCGCGTCAGCCGTTAAAACCAACCGTACCGGAACAAAGAACCATTTAAAGTGACTATGAAGTGTTTTCACAGGTTAGAAACCTGTCTCAATTTAATACTGATAGACAGCAGTCAGTGCTCCTGCAGAAGCCCCCCCCCCTCCATAGTTACCGTGAGACTCTGGTACAGTCGGACTCTGCAAATGGACAACGCTAGCTTCACAGCAGAGCGTTCAGATACAGTGAACCCTCGTTTTTCACGGGGTTACGTTCCAAAAAGAACCCGTGATAGGCGAAATCCGGGAGGTAGTAACCTTTATAATTATTATACGATGAAATACTCCAGAATACACTGAAACCAAAGAACAAAACCTTTAACAGGCCCAAGCATTTAACAAATAAAAGTACTGTAGAAACGTTTACAAATAACTACTGTACTGTAAAATAATAACTTTAATCATCAATACGCTTCAAATTGCGGAGATCAGGGAAATCAGTGCCAGCCACATGTGTATATGCAGCTGTGGATGACACATTTAAAAAGTGAGTGAAAAGTGAGTGAGAGCTTGAAGTGACAATACTTCTGCTTTTCTGCAGGCCATTACCCTTTACTGGAACAAAAGAAATGAAGTGATTCCAGAGGGACGGAGGGAGAAAGTCTGAGGCCGCGTGAGAAAAAAACAATTTAGAAACTGCATGAGCATCTGACAGCATCTGCCGGGGGGGAAATCTACCCACAGCACTGATACTGAATCTTGTTTTCGTTATTTATGGCTTCTATATGGTTTCTTAGTTTCAGTCTTCATGTTCACAGCCAATTAGCTGGATATTCGATATGAAAAGATGCATCTCGTTACTAAGAATAGACGTTATGGGATTTCCAATTATGCCTAATCGCTGTGAATGAGGTAATCAGGTAATGTTTTAAGCTAAAATATGCAATATGTTATATGCACAAGGTTCAACACCAGGTTCTTCCCCACTGCTGTCAGACAGTTGAACAATGAAACCCTAAAACAGTCCAATCAATCTGACTTTTTATGTACAAAATAATCTGTTTGAAATGCACCTGAATGCACCGTATTCTCTAACGCACTACTTCACTTTAAATACGGATATTTATACTTTATACTCTTTCCAACTGTATGTATCTAGATATTTATATTTCAGTTTTTTTTAGATATTTATCACTGTACATACCTCTCTGCAAACCCATATAGGCATTTAAACATGTATTTGAATTCATATAAATAACTCCGCAGCGTTTTTAATTGTTTATGTGCTGTTTTCTTTTAAGCTGTGAACTTTGCACGTAATTTCGTACTACAGTGTACTGTGGTATGACAATAAAATGTTGAATCTTTAATCTTGTTTTGCTCCTAGTTCCTTTTTTAAAACAAAATATCACTTTAAAGACTCAGAACAGAAAAGGAAATATTACTCGGAGCGACTTTTCTTTGTTAGTGCAGGAAACAGTGAATAAATCTGGCAGAGTTGTTTACGTGCCGCGGTTAAATGAGCCGAACATTTTCAGACATCTTTGTCATTTATTAGTTGGGTTCTGCTTACTCTGAATGAGGTAATCAGGTAATGCTGTTTTAAGCTAAAATATATAATATGTCATATGCATCTGTAGCGCTAGGACCGCATGGTTCAACACCAGCTTCTTCCCCACTACTATTAGACTGTTTAACAATGAAACCCGGGGCTCAGTCCGTAGGGAGTTGGGTTGGGAACCGGAGGGTCGCCGGTTCAAGTCCCCATGCGGACCAAAGTACAAAGTGTGGATTGGTGGCTGGAGAGATGCCACTTCAGCTCCTGGGCACTGCCAGGTGCTCTGAATGAGGTAGTCAGGTAATGTTGTTTTAAACCTCACGTTGTCCTCGGGTCAAATTTGATCTGTTTTCAGTTTTTTTTCATCACATAAAATGGGCCGTCGAAATAAGATGAAAATGTCATCATTAGAAATATCAAATAACATCAAAAAAAGGACCCACAATGTTAAAAAAGTGACAAAAATGTCAGAAAATGCGCTAACTTTTTTTCATGGTTGACAGGAAGACAACACAAGGGTTAAGCTAAAATATATAGTATGTCATATACATCTGTATCTGGTTTTCGGATGGAGATCGTTCATTTTTGTTGATATTTGATACCATTTGAGACTGCCTAACGATCCGAGTCATCATCAATACATTTCTATTACTTAGTGGAAAGTCGCGACAACAAATTCTTAATCTTAACAGAATTATTATTGGTTTTATTGCAAAAACTGTGAGCATGTGACTGTTTGAGTTGTTATGTCTCTGTTTTTGTTTTAAATAGCTGATAAAAAGGAGAATTTCGGCCAATTTAACGTTAACCTTGATCACTATAGAGAAGAAAAACAGATGAAAGTGAAACTATTTCTGTACATGGGTCCTTTTGTAATGCTTAGCTGGAGGTTGTTGTGTTGAATGCCAATGCGATTCAGACTACTGGCTGTGCCACCTTGGGTTACAAGGACAGCAGCGGCTTTAGATGAGCACAATGACTAATTCATTAGGAGTGCTGTCCTCTCTCTCCGCTTACAAGGTCCGGTCCTCTACTGCCGCGACATGCACAACATATCGTGCATTATCAACTGACAAGATCACTTTTTGGGGGGGCATTTTAGGCATTTATTTGATAGGACAGTTTCGAAATGAAAGGGGACAGAGAGAGAGAGGGTGGAAGGACATGCTGCAAAGGGATGACAGTTGGAATTGAACCTGCAGCCGCTGCGGCAATGACTAAGCCTCTGTACATGGGGCGCACACTCTACCAGGTGAGCCAACCAGGCGCCCCATTGGGACTCTCATTTCTGAGAATTATCATGTCTGGTTCGGGGACGTCTTCAAAATGTATTTAGCAAAGAAGTAAGAATGATAGAATCTGATGCAGACTCGTCTGAATGGAGTTGAAGATGCGAGGGGAGACGGCCTGCACGATATATCGGCTTTTATTTTCATCGCGATATCTACTGGCTCAGTAAACACATCGCGAAGGGCTGTGGCAAATGGACACTCAGAGATTTTTTGTTAGTAAAGCAAGTATGAGTAGAAAACTGCTCTTTTAAATATAACCCATTCTCCGAGTGTCCATCTGCATCAGATTCTATCATTCTTACTTCTTTGCTAAATACATTTTGAAGACGTCCCCGAACCAATTCAATTCAATTTCAATTCAATTTTATTAATAGTATCAATTCATAACAAGAGTTATCTCAAGACACTTTACAGATAGAGCAGGTCTAGACCAGATAGAGTAGGTCTAGACCAGATAGAGTAGGTCTAGACTACACTCCAGAATTTACAAGGACCCAGCAGTTCTAGTAGTTCCCTCCAGAGCAAGCAACAGTGCGACAGTGGCGAGGAAAAACTTCCTTTTGGGCAGAAACCTGGGACAGACCCAGACCCAGACCCAGGCCCAGACCCAGGCCCAGATCCAGGCCCAGGCCCTTGGTGGGCGGTGTCTGACGACCGGTTGGGGTTAGAATGAAGAGTGGCAATAACAGCCACAGAAAAGATAACAGTTTGTAGTAGTTCGTTAGTAACCAGACATGCACAAGATAATTCTCAGACATGAGAGTCCCAATGGGGCGCCTGGTTGGCTCACCTGGTAGAGTGTGCTTCCCATGTACAGAGGCTTAGTCCTCGCTGCAGCGGCTGCAGGTTCAATTCCAACCGTCAGCCCTTTGCAGCATGTCCTTCCACCCTCTCTCTCTCTGTCCCCTTTCATATCGAAACTGTCCTATCAAATAAATGCCTAAAATGCCCCCCAAAAAAATGATCTTGTCAGTTGATAATGCACGATATGTTGTGCATGTCGCGGCCTTTTACATTGAATTTAATGTTCAATTCGTTAAAAAAAAAGGAAACAGAAGAACGTTGGAAAAGATTTCCTTCAACAAGCAATTTGTTGTGTTTTAGCAGAACACTGAAAGCAGCAGAAATGCAGAACAGAGAACTCTTGTCTGTTTAAGCAGATTTTCTTCATATCGTGCTGGAGTCGACTCAATCGGATTAAACATTTACAAAGACACACAAAAAAACAACCATGGTGTTTTGAGTGAGATCCGGTTTCTGAGTGTCCTCTGTCTTCAGTCTCCGGGTGATCTGTTCAACATCTGCACGGCTTTCTACGTCACTAGAGACAAGGTGGCTAACCGTAGCATGCTAGTGCTAGCATGCTAGCTCGTTCTCAATGGCAAAACACTGCTACAACACCCACTAATTAACCATAATCTCCAAAAGAACTACTTCCTGTCCCTGTTCTGCAGGTATTCCACAAGTGGGCCCTCTTGTGTTTGATGCTAACTTGTAGCTAAGCTAGCAGTGAACCAACTTCATTAAGTAGGTCCATTTTTACTGTGTTGACATTACAGAAGTCTCTCGTTAGCATCTTGTAGGCTACTTGTCGCAAAGTGATGCATGCGCGACTCAAATCTGCACTCGACTCACATCGGGCAGTGACAACATTTGTGTACTTAGGCCACGCCCCCTCTCATGGATTTTGAACCATTTAAGGTGCAGTCTTGTGTGAGGTATCATTGAACTCAGCAGGGAGTTCCCTTTTCAATGGTGATGATTTGTAGAGTCCGAGTGCCGCGCAAGGAGCGGCGTCCGCCAATAACCCCGACACGAGCAGAGGAGCGAGGGCCCGACCAACTTAATTTGTTTTATTGTTGGATTTATTTGATATATCGGAGTTCATATGTTGCTAAAATTGCACTTATTTTACTGTAAGATTTGAGGGAGAAGAGCTTGGATGTTAAACAAGACCTTATTTATTATTTTACCTACTACTGTTAAAAGAAAATAGAGGCTCATTTACTTTATTTTTGTATTCCTCCTGAAAGAGACTATTTTGTTGTTGGATTGATCGCCTACACCTTAGACTTCTCTTTATTAATCCTGACTCCCGCAAGGTAATTGAAAATTCCAGCAGTAGTTTAAATTTAATAAATAAAAAAGACAAAGATAAAAAGATAAAGATAAGGACAACAACATTCGCCAAATAAATAAAAGACCATAAACCTGGCTTCAGGCTGCACTACAAATTCATTTTACTTGAACAGTGCAGTGCTAAACAATGTTAATAAATAGAGATTTGAACCTAATTGAATATAGTTTTGTGTAAATTGTCAGTTGAGAAATGGGAAAATAATTCGCTAATTGAAAAGTTTATCGGATTAATTGTTGGATTAATCAAAAAAGGATCCTTTGGGACATCCCTAGTGTGAACCAGCTGCCTGTAAAGACTAAGAGGGCGCGGGGTTTTGGACTCTTGCGGTCCTCGACTGGGGGAGAAAGGGAAACGATGCGTCAGGCGCCAAAGGGAGAGTGTGACGATGAGTAAGACAAAGACGGGGAGTGGAGAGAGAAAGAGCGTTTCTCTGGGCTGTGAACAGAAGCCGCAAACAACAAGGACACCCATTTATCCCGATGGGGGGGTAACGTGAGGGCAGATGCTGTCGAAGGCGGTGCCATTGCCCCGGGTGTCTCCGGTGGAACGTTTCAGTGTTGAAGCTGCAGCTCTCGTTTGTGTTACAAGTAAGTAACATCATGTAGATCATATATACAGAGCCGGTAGACTGTAATAAACCCTATTCTCCAGCTCGGATCAATGCACAGACTCCTAGACTTCAATGGTAAAAAACAATCTACAAATTGATTTAGTGCAGAATTAAAACCCAAACAACTGACTACAGGTATCTGTTAGTGGACTCCCTTTTAGGGCTGCACGGTATGAGAAAAATATGCAAAAACGTTGTTGAATAGACAGATAAAATGTCTTCTTCTGTCTGTATTCTGCTAAAATACAACAAATTTTGGTTCAAATTAAAACAAATGAAAGAAAAAATCATTCCCAATATTCTTTTGTTGAATATTGAATACATTTTCTAATGATATTTTCTTTCAACTACCCAAAAATCTCTGTATCTTTGGCGTTATGTTGCAGTCTTTCGTGATGTGTTCATGGAGCCAATTGATATTGCAGCAAAGATAAAAAAACTATATATTGTGCAGCCCGTCCCCCCCCCCCTTCATATCTTTAAATCTGCATAGACGAGTCTGCATCAGATTAACACATCATGGATTCTATAATATTTCTTTCTTCTTTGCTAAATACATATTGAAGACGTCTGCCGAACCAGAAATGCACAAAATAATTCTTTAAAAAGAAAAATAATAATAAAGAGTCCTAATGGGACGCCTGGGTAGCTCACCTGGTAGAGCCTGCGCCCCATGTACAAAGGCTTAGTCCTCGCCAGAGCAGGTTCAATTCCAACCTGCGGCCCTTTGCTGCATGTCTGTCATTCCCCTTCTCTCTCCCCTTTCATATCTGAGCTGTCCTTTCAAATAAAGGCCTAAAATACCCCCAAAAATCATCTAAAACGAATTTGACTTGATTTAAAAATGCTAATGCTAAGTAAGCAATAATAATAATAATAATAATATCTAAACTTATGGCCAAAAGTGCACGTTGTAAACCGCGTTTAAGACCAAGGACCATGTTACAGAAACTTCTCAAATTGACCCGTTGTCCTATATCAATGTTCTTTTTTATTCCCCAAAATAACATGATTGATTCCACACAACGCTCTTTGCCAAGTACAAATCTCTACTTTCATTAATTTTGGGGCGTCTTATTCAATTTTATAGCATTTGAAACCAAATTGAAGTGTTTTTGAAATAGTATTGAGAGTAAAAGTTGACATATTCCAGTCTGTGATTATCATCAACATCCATTCCTTTAATTTTAGTCTCAATAATTCCTAATTTCTTCTTTTCTAACTCAAACAGTAGGTATAATTTCCTATAAATGAGGTTTATTGACCATAATTTCCAAAAATAACTATAAAACTAAAATTAATAAGTTAGTGTTACGTAGTGTTGAACGTCAAAAAATGACAAACATTGGAAAAAAGCGTCAAAAGTGTTGAAAAAAAGGACAAAACGTAAGAAAAAGGTAAAAACATTGATAAAAAGCGTCAACAAAAGTGTTGATTTTCAATTTTGACAAGACGACAACACGAGGGTTAACTTGCAGAGCCTATCTTAACTGTTGGGTAACCATGGTTATTTAGGGTCAGGACTAGATTTAGGATAAAAGCCGTTGCAGATGAACAGTCCCTAAGTAGATGTTCTTATCCTAACTTAAGATAAAAAAGGTGTATTACACAAGCATCCTTCCCAGAATTAAATCATATCCCATCCACGGGTCTTTGCATTCTTTCTCCATTAGCTGCTGCTGTTCTCCAATAAAAACCAGGCCTAATTAACCAGCTAACAGAGCACTGGACGCCAAAACCAACAGACTCAGCAACAGTTTCTACCCACAATCCATCTCTCTGATGAACAGCTGACTACTGACCCACAGTGTCAGGTTCAATTCTGGCCAATGACCCAGTAACACGGTCTCTACAGCACCTGGTTACTGGTTCCACTTATTTAGTATTATTCATCATTCTCATATCTCACTTATTTACTCATCATTCCCATTCTCATCTCACTTGTTTTTTTATTTCTTCATCATTCTCATTTCCTATTTCAGAACTGTTCATATTTTAATATAAT
>JABXJD010000392.1:312500-382500 GCA_013375575.1 Percina caprodes | reverse complement strand
CTCAAGCAGTTGGTTGGGAAACGGAGCATCGCAGGTTCAAATCCCCGTTCGGACCAAAGCATGGTGCCAGTTCACCTCCTGGGCACTGCCAAGGTGCTCTTGAGCAAGGCACCCCCAAGAACAGTAGAGATTCCGGTTTAGCGGAGGGAAATCCTCCTGCCGTGAAGTCACGTCTGTCTTCACCGTAGGGAGGATTTAATCAGTCCCCCATTCAGGTTCAAACAGATTCAACGTGTGATTACCGTATGATTCAGCCAATCTAGCTACCTGATTGGTTAACTACATGTTAACACACACACACACACACACACACACACACACACACACACACGAGAAGAACTTCTTCTGCAGCTGTAACCACAGAAATCTCTCGTCTTTGTAAATAAAATACAACTTGCAGGTTTCATCATGCGTTTCCCGTACACAGCTGAACCGGAGACGTCCAAAATAGTCCACAAATTACTCTTTTCTTCTATAGAAACCCATAGGTTCAAACATATTTAAATGTCTATTTCTGCACGTTATGTCCAATAAGAAGACCAACGGGATATTATCCATCAATTGATTAGTGGTTTGTACCTTAAAATGTCCGAAAATGGTGAAACGTGGATGAGCGTTTCCCTAAAAGCCTGAGATGACGTCCTCAAATGTCTCGTTTTGTCCCCAATTCAAAGATATTCAGGTTTACTGTCACAGAGGAGAGAAGAAACTAGAAGATATTCACATTTAACAAGCTGACATCAGAGAAGTTTTGACTTAAAACAGATCCATTTATTAGATGACAATTAGCCTAATTAATAGAGGTAAAAAAAAAGTTAATAATCGACTATTGATGTGTTGTTTTTTTTAAGTGATTTTTATTTAACATGCATGTGACTGAAAGAAGACGAGATTATGGACAGAAACTTAGAGTTTAGGCGAGGGTGCAGACACACACACACACACACACACACACCCCCACACACCCCCACACAACCACCCACCCACACCCAAACACCCCCCCACACAACCACACACACCCACACCCAAACACCCCCACACACCCCCACACAACCACACACACCCACACCCAAACACCCCCCCACACCCCCACACAACCACCCACCCACACCCAAACACCCCCCCACACCCCCACACAACCACCCACCCACACCCAAACACCCCCACACACACCCACCCACCCACCCACACACAACCACCCACCCACACCCAAACACCCCCACACACCCCCACCCACCCACCCACACACAACCACCCAACCCCCACACAACCACCCACCCACACCCAAACACCCCCACACACCCAGCCACCCCCAGTCACCCCCACACACCCACACCCAAACACCCCCACACAACCACCCACCCACACCCAAACACCCCCACACACCCAGCCACCCCCCCACACAACCACCCACCCACACCCAAACACCCCCCACACCCAGCCACCCCAGTCACCCCCACACACCCACACCCAAACACCCCCACACAACCACCCACCCACACCCAAACACCCCCACACACCCAGCCACCCCCCCACACAACCACCCACCCACACCCAAACACCCCCACACACCCAGCCACCCCCCCACACAACCACCCACCCACACCCAAACACCCCCACACACCCAGCCACCCCCACACAACCACCCACCCACACCCAAACACCCCCACACACCAAGCCACCCCCACACAACCACCCACCCACACCCAGCCACCCCCCCACACAACCAACCACCCACCCACACACCCCCACACACCCAGCCACCCCCACACCCAAACACCCCCCACACACCCCCCCACACACACTCCCACCCCCCCACCACAGGTTGGGTGTCTTCTTGTGACGTTTAAGAGACCAACCAACTGCTACATTAATCCAGAAATGAATCCACAGATTAACTGAACAATGATAATTGCAGCTTGACTGATATTTGAGTCAAACTGGAGGCGTACTGGCTCAGCGAGCCGTGAATAACAAGACTTCCTCTCAGACGGCTGTGTGTTTCTGGTCTGTGGTTCAAACACACACTAACAACCTGAAGTGGCACAGCGTGCAGCTCGGTGTGTTCAAAACACGCGACTGAGGAGTTTCTGAGGAATTTGCTCCGGACAGACCTCCACCTGTTTCCCTCATTCTGCTGAACTCGTGTGTTTCCACGAGTTCAAATAAACCCAACAGGTGGCAGAAAGCTCTGAGTCGAGTTCTGGCTTCAGTTTGACATTTCCCCGTCCCTTCATGGTTGACTTAGGGTGTTTCTGCATGCACCATGAACACAAATAATCCTTAAAATCCCTTCATCCTTCAAAGCCGCCCACTCCTTTTTCAATCCATACAGCAGAGAGAAAACAAAAGAGGCTAAATTAACGTCAAAATAGAAGAGTTTGGGGTTTTGTATTAATTATGTCCACATATCTCTTCATTATCCATTCTACAATAACGGCGAGGAACTAAAGCCTGGAGGTATGTCTTCAAAATGCTTATTTAATCTGATTTATAGTTCACTAATCACCATCAAGGGCCGCAGCATGTGAGCATATTAAGACTCAGCTCAACACAGGAAAGTGAGTTAAGTTATTTCCTTTTGTACACACTTGAAAAACTAAAGTTGCAAAGCATGCATTACAACCGTGTTTCCGCTGTATACATTTAGCAGAGGCACATTGGCTCAACTCAATTATTGCTAGACATGCATAGGAGGAATATGATGTATAAATCGCCTGAATTCTTCTTGAAATTGTCATTTCACATCTGATTGGCCCGAGGTTCAGTGCTTTAAAACCAGTCCCCCTTATGGGATTACTGGTATAGCTGTCTTATTTAACCCTTGTGTTGTCTTCACGTTGACCATGAACTCGTCCTTCCTGATTAAAATTAAAAAATTAATTTTTTGGGGCTTTTCCGATGTTTTTGTCGCTTTTTCTGATATATTTGTCACATTCTCCATGCTCTTGGCTAAACTTAAGCTGGTTTAATAACAGGTTGTACACTTATTCTTGGAATTCATGGTCAACAAAGCTCATTTATATCAAGTTATACATACGTTTTTAGTTAAAAAGGCAGAAATTATGAATTATTTTGACTAACAGTTAAGATCAGAGGACGTTGAGTGGATCTCAGATGGGTAGATGTCCAAATTTAGTCCGGATACTGTTTTGAAACCATTAAAGAAAATAATTCAAATGCTATAAGATTAAATACAACACCCAAAAAATGTTACTTTTGGGCATTTTGGTTTAAAGAAATCCATATTTCTGATATAAAACACTTTGAAACGGGTCGATTTGACCCGAGGACGACACACGAGGGTTAATTGGTGTCTGTCTTATGTATATGTATCTTTTTTTGTTGTTGATGTTTTTATGGACTGTGAGTCTAATAATAAAGGCTATCTATCTATAGCTTATTGACGTGATTTTGGTCGACATTAAGTCCTAAAACAGTCCTAAAACAAAATGTTCCTCAGCCATCAAAGAAAACAGCACCCAAAAGGTCGGAAAAAGTGACGTAAATGTCAAAAAAGCGACAAAAAAACCTAAGAAAAAGAATTTTATTTCAAATTTACCTTTCCGATACTTTAATAATGTGCTTGCAAAATATAGTTCTCTGTACTCAAACTACTTTTAGACCTTGTGTGACATAGTGTTTCCTGTCACTAGATGCAGACACGACTTTCTATTGGCTGAAACAGACATTTATCTCACTTCCTTTGTCTGCCTCTTTGGTTAATGACTTACTCTTATCTCTATTCATCAAGTCTTGTGGCTAAAGTTGTTACTAAATATGAGTTTGAGTTCATTTAATTCGTGCTCACAGTTGAACTACTGAATAAAAATCAGCTTAGAAAAAATAGAAAAGTAGCCATATGAAATATAAAAAAATATAATTACACATATGCACCCCTACATTTATATTTGCTGAATAAAAATCAGCTTAAAAAAAATAGAAAAGTAGCTATATGAAATATAAAAAAATCTAATTACACATATGCACCCCTACATTTATATTTGCTGAATAAAAATCAGCTTAAAAAAAAATAGAAAAGTAGCTATATGAAATATAAAAAAATATAATTACACATATGCACCCCTACATTTATATTTGCTGAATAAAAATCAGCTTAAAAAAATAGAAAAGTAGCTATATGAAATATAAAAATATAATTACACATATGCACCTACATTTATATTTGCTGAATAAAAATCAGCTTAAAAAAATAGAAAAGTAGCTATATGAAATATAAAAATATAATTACACATATGCACCCCTACATTTATATTTGCTGAATAAAAATCAGCTTAAAAAATAGAAAAGTAGCTATATGAAATATAAAAAAATTACACATATGCACCCCTACATTTATATTTGCTGAATAAAAATCAGCTTAAAAAAATAGAAAAGAAGCTATATGAAATATAAAAAATTATAATTACACATATGCACCCCTACATTTATATTTGCTGAATAAAAATCAGCTTAAAAAAATAGAAAAGTAGCTATATGAAATATAAAAAAATATAATTACACATATGCACCCCTATATTTATATTCGCATTCAATCAACCAGCCACTTTAAGTGGTCTACATAAGTGCCTTAAAAACATAATTTGTTGAATAGTCAAGGCTTTGAACCAGCTGCAAGGATCAAAACTTATCTTACTAGTTTTTGGACCGTGTGCATGCTTCTTCTTCCTCGGCGTTTACCTTTGGATAGTTTTGAGGCAGGTGAGCCAGCAGAAAGGAGACAAAGTAATGACAGATGTGTGAAACTCTCTGCTGGGGCCGCATGAGTATAAATAGAGAAGTGCAACTCAGACTTACTATGAAACAAAGTGTTGAGTAATGGTTTGTGTAGCCAGATATGAAACTGAGAAGTGTAGCTGTTGAAAGTGGACACTTACAGTTACTTTACTGCCCTATCAGGGTAGTTCAAACACATTTTATTGTTTTATTACTAAAAGTAGAGGCTATTCAAAGCATTACACTGCATGAACTGTACTGCCGAGTGTACATATACTGCATTTTCAATATGCCTAGTGTTAAATTGACTTTTACTGGTGCACCACCGCTGCGCAGTTATTGCCTCCGCTCCTAGATGTCATAAAGTAGTAATTACACAACTCTGCTCCACTGGACTCGAGCCAATGGTCGTCCACTCTCTCTCCCCTTTAAGGGGGAGCAAGAAGCTAACGTTAGCAAACGCTCCCACAGCCTCTGCCTCCCTCCATGCTGCATTTACGTTACCATTTAAAATGTTTTCCAGGTTAGCGGGGATGCATATCGCTCAAAATCAACATAAAAACGTAGTAATGTTCCCTTAGCATTATGTTACCCTAACAACTAACCCGTTTTCCACCGGGCACGCCTGGGCTGCCTTCTGGAGGCGTAGTCCTATACTCCACCACCCAAGTCACGTTGGGTCCCAGAAGCGCGAGTGAAGCGGCCCTCCGCTCAATTTAGCAAAAGACAGCGCCCCCAATATCTTATACGTCTCCTTTACAACACCACGGACAACGAGAGATTAATCTAGGAGGCGGAAAAACATAATAGACATCATAGATAGAGGACGACGCCAGAAAACTGAACGCATGGAGTTTAATTACAGGAGTGCTTGGAGTAGAAGTTAGATACTAGCTTAAAAGCTTTTTATAGGCATTAGTGGTCCCCTAATACTGTATCTGAAGTCTCTTTTATATAGACCTTAGTGGTCCCCTTAATACTGTATCTGAAGTCTTTTTTATATAGACCTTAGTGGTCCCCTTAATACTGTATCTGAAGTCTCTTTTATATAGACCTTAGTGGTCCCTTAATACTGTATCTGAAGTCTCTTTTATATAGACCTTAGTGGTCCCTTAATACTGTATCTGAAGTCTCTTTTATATAGACCTTAGTGGTCCCTTAATACTGTATCTGAAGTCTCTTTTATATAGACCTTAGTGGTCCCAAATACTGTACCTGAAGTCTCTTTTATATAGACCTTAGTGGTCCCAAATACTGTACCTGAAGTCTCTTTATATAGACCTTAGTGGTCCCCTAATACTGTATCTGAAGTCTCTTTTATATAGACCTTAGTGGTCCCTAATACCGTATCTGAAGTCTCTTTTATGAAATTGGTGCAGAATTACAGCCACTAGAGCCAGTCCCACAATGAGCTTTTCTTAGTATGTGCCATTTCTGAGCCTGTAGCTTTTAAGGAGGGGGGGGGGCTTGACCAACTGCCACTCTGCTTGTTTGAAAGCCATGATGTCTCTCTCTCTGGCTTATGACCTCATAAGGGGCCAGATTCCAGATCGATTCCCATCTGAACTTTCATTTTCTCAAATGCAGAGCAGGATACCCAGGGCTCGGTTTACACCTATCACCATTTCTAGCCACTGGGGGGGCCATAGGCAGGCTGGGGGAACGCATATTAATGTTAAAAAACATTAAAAACATTACAAATGGGACGTTTAATAAACACGTGATTGTCCTGTAAAGTACTTGTAGAGACAATAAAATCGGCAAGCTGGGCAGCAAGATGCTCTGCTTCTGAAAATAAAATAAATAAAAGAAAATATGCCCACTAGTGGCAACGTTATTGTTCATATTGTGGCACAATGTTTAATATTAGCAGTAGTAGAGGGGATAATGAATGCACAATGTATCTGGAATTGTTACAAATATCACTAGATATGATATCTGTAAAGCTGAATGGACTCACAGTAGTAAAAAATATGTTATTCTGATGCAAAGACACTGAGAAAAAGGACACTATGTACTGGAATGTCATTGTAACACATATGTGTTTGAGAAACAATAGCAAATGAAGCTAACCTTTGCTAAAAAGGAAAAACACGCTGCATTAACTTAGGTAACACTCCTGTTGACACATTACTTACATTACCCACCCCCAGTAGCATGGTAGCTCTAGTGCATCAAATGAAGCGCTCCTTATTCTGTTTGTCAACGTGTCACAGAGGAAGTAACCTGCTCTTCTTACGTTTCTAATCTGCATCCATTTATAAACAGAGAGGGACATATTGGATTATGTGCTGGGTGTGGGATTACACAGGAACCCTGTCCAGACATCCTGTGCCTGCAGAGTGAAAGGGGAGGAGGCTAATTCCTGTACGTCAGGTAGTTTATTTTCCTCGGGCCTCACCCGGTTTAGCTCTGGCAGAACTAGTCTGACAACGCTAAAAACACAAAGAGGATGAATACACTTCTGATGACTGACTTCCAAGGAGGAAACTCACTGTCTTTTAACAGCTTGAGTGTCTGATTATTCAAAGTGAATGACAGATTACCTGTAAAAAACAAACAAATGTGGGCTGTATTTAATCTGGTCAGGGAGGATTAGAAATGGAAAGTGACAGTTTCCCTTCCCGAGAGTCACTAACCAGAGGTTTCCTGTTGGTTCTTAAAGGGTAACTATGTTTTTTTCACCCCGTTTCCCTATGTTTTTGTGTCTAAGTGACTGAGGGGAACAACAATCTTTGACACTGGTCCAGTATTACGCAAGATCGATGCAGTCGACGGCGGTAAAACAAGCTACAGGGTAAGTTAACAGGGCGACTGCAGCTTGTATTTACCTTCACAAAAGCGTTCATTTTGCCACTGACAGGCTCAGATTAATATTAAAGTGTTTGACAACATCATGGGAAGGATTTCTAAGGAGGTCGGCCTTTCTGTTAGAGACTTACATCCTTCTTTTAAATATAAAAACATCCAGGAAATTGCATTCGCTAACGCCACCAAACTCCATCTAAATAAAACAGGTATTTTAGCATTGTAAAACACACTTCACTGAAAGTTGACGGAAACAAAATAAAACAATGAAAAGCCGTTTTGGGTCGTCTTTCCACTTTCCCAACCATCACAGCTCTAGTTTTGGTTGAAATAAACACATAGTTTACCGATTTACTTGTGAAAATATGTTAGTTCTATACACTCTTAAAGTATTGCTTTTTTAAATGGAGTCTGGTGGGTTTAGCGCTAGTGGCTTCGGAGCGGTTTCCGGTAAAACAAAAAGGTCTCCAAGAGGTTTTAAAGGTCTATCTCTGTTGGGATCCTTTTCCATAATGTTGTCAGACACTTAGAATATTAATCTGAGCCCGTCAGTGGCAAAATGGGCACTTTTGTGAAGGTAAATACAAGTTGGACAACTTCCTGATTAACTTACACTGTAGCTTGTTTTGTCGCTGCCAACTGCAGCGATCTCGCTTAATACTGGACCAGAGTCAAAGATTCTTGTTCCCATCAGTCACTTAGACACAAAGACATAGGAAAATCAGTTGTAAAAAAAACAGTAATTACCCTTTAATTTACAGTTGACTAAGCCAATGGTAATTTCCCACCCAGAAATGTAAGTGCCAGCGCCCTACTTTCAGTCCTCTACAAAGAGAAAATAACCACAAGACCTGCTGCTGTGCACCAGAAACTTGAGAATTCAAAATTTGTTGATTTTGCAGCCATTGGTTTTAAGTTAAAACCAGATTTCTTTTTGTGTGAAGGGCTCGGTATCGTTCAAAATTGGTGCCAATTGCAAAATATCCTTTTTATTTTCAGTGTTTCACCAACAGGGCTGGCTGCTTTAGTCTGGGTTTTGGGGTCACTACCACTTTTAAATGTTAAAGTTCTTCACTTTGACATCATTTGGAAACACTGCACAGCACTTATATTGATGAAAACTGCACCATAGACCTGTTTTAACGGAATATTCTCTGGTTTCAACTCAACGTTTCATTTATTAAGTCAGATTTAATCAATGAGAAGCTTTGAACTTAACATCCAGTAACAGTGAGTGTTGTGGGCGGGACATGAAGTCAAACGGAAGCAGAGGGACTGACACGGAGCTGGAGCCGAGCCAAAGTAGACCACTTTTTAATTAATTAACTTTATCTGTTATCGTCGACCTCAACCTGCACAAGAGAGTCTGTCTGCGTGTTGTGTGTGTCTGTTTATGTGCGTGTTGTGTGGGTCTGTTTATGCATGCAATGTTTTGTCTCCATCCTTCTATAAAAAAAGAGACTTCAGATACAGTATTAGGGACCACTAAGGTCTATATAAAAGAGACTTCAGATACAGTATTAGGGACCACTAAGGTCTATATAAAGAGACTTCAGATACAGTATTAGGGGACCACTAAGGTCTATATAAAAGAGACTTCAGATACAGTATTAGAGGACCACTAAGGTCTATATAAAAGAGACTTCAGATACAGTATTAGGGACCACTAAGGTCTATATAAAAGAGACTTCAGATACAGTATTAGGGGACCACTAAGGTCTATATAAAAGAGACTTCAGATACAGTATTAGGGGACCACTAAGGTCTATATAAAAGAGACTTCAGATACAGTATTAGGGGACCACTAAGGTCTATATAAAAGAGACTTCAGATACAGTATTAGGGGACCACTAAGGTCTATATAAAAGAGACTTCAGATACAGTATTAGGGGACCACTAAGGTCTATATAAAAGAGACTTCAGATACAGTATTAGAGGACCACTAAGGTCTATATAAAAGAGACTTCAGATACAGTATTAGGGACCACTAAGGTCTATATAAAAGAGACTTCAGATACAGTATTAGGGGACCACTAAGGTCTATATAAAAGAGACTTCAGATACAGTATTAGGGGACCACTAAGGTCTATATAAAAGAGACTTCAGATACAGTATTAGGGGACCACTAAGGTCTATATAAAAGAGACTTCAGATACAGTATTAGGGGACCACTAAGGTCTATATAAAAGAGACTTCAGATACAGTATTAGGGGACCACTAAGGCCTATATAAAAGAGACTTCAGATACAGTATTAGGGGACCACTAAGGTCTATATAAAAGAGACTTCAGATACAGTATTAAGGGACCACTAAGGCCTATATGAAAGAATCCAAAGAGCACCATGTTATGGGACCTTTAAACTCAGAAATACCAAACAATTCAGTCGCATAAACTAGTCTCATTTCCAAAAAAACACTTCTTACACCTCCTGCCTCCTCTGATGAAAACACGTGTTGTACTAAGATCTTATCTCTTTCCTTTAACCTTTTCTTCCTGCAGAGGTGCTCCGTCTAACAGCGGCAACACTGACATTATTGAACGTTAAATGCAACCTTGTTGTTAAACTGGGCTCCTGTCACTGTGAAGTAGATCGAGACGTTCCAGTTTCAGCTGGTGAAAGTCTGCACGCGTTCTCCTCGCATCAGAAGTCAGAATCATCAATGCTTATTTCTTTATGATGATATGTTCATTTTTGTTAATTCTTTGATTAGGTCATATATTCGTTTAGTTGATAAAAATGCAGCAAAATAGCTCTAAAAGAAAGCTTCTTAACCCTTGTGTTGTCTTTCCATTGACCTGCAACTTTTGTTTTTCAGGGTATAAATTAAAAATTAAAAACTAATTGGCACTTTTGTCGCTTTCCTGGCGTTTTTGTCACTTTTCCGAGGTTTTTATCCATTGTTTTCTGCGCTTTTTGACGTTTTTAACGGGTCAATTTGACTCAAGGACAACATGAGGGTTAAAAGGCAAAAATGACCTTTTAATATTAGTTGTTTTGCCTGAACAAAAAGTCCAAAACCCATCAATATTCAGTCTATAAATGTGAAAACGCAGCCCGGATCCTCAAAATGTGAACGTTTGGGGCGCCCGGATAGCTCAGTTGGTAGAGCGGGCGCTCATACATGGAGGTTTAGTCCTCGACATAGAGGGCCCCGGGTTCAACTCCTATCTGCGGCCATTTGCTACGTGTCATCCCCCCCCCTCTCATGTCTTCAGCTGTCCTGTCAAATAAAGGCTTAGGGGGGCTCACTCTGTTAGTGCATTCGCCCCGTGTAGGCTGAATCCTGCAGCGGCCCGGGTTCAAATCCAGCCAGGGGCCCGGGTTCAAATCCAGCCAGGGGCCCTTTGCTTCGTGTCATCCCCCATCTATCTCCCCCTTTCACAACTGTCTCTATAACCCTAAAACCCAAAAAATAATAATAATCTTAAAAAAAAATAAAGACTTAAAATAATCAAAAATTTGAACATTTGCTGCTTTTGCAGTTTCATAATATTGCAGATAAATTAAAAATGTAATATCTTTGTGGTTTTGACTTCTTGTTACACAAAAACGAGACATTTGAAGACGTCACCTTGGACTTCTTGTTGCAAGGGTTTGTTTTTATAGCGTTTTCTGATGCTTAACAACCTAAATGATCACTCAATTCATTGGTTAAGTAATCATTAAATGAATGGACAATTAAATTAATCATTACCTGCAGCCCTGAAACACAGAGCTGTACATGTGACTTCAGTTTTCACCTCACATCTACAAGAGGTAGAAGCTCCTTATACTTCAACTAAGAGGCAAGTTATTGGATGGAAAAGGACAATAAGCTTATAACCGCCGGGACAGACTACATGTGAATGAACTTTAACCTTAAAATGGCACAAAAACCAGTCATGAGAAAAGTGAATTTTCAACTTTTATACGATGTATTGTTGTATTTGTTGTTTTTTTAGTTGAATTATGTGTAAAGTTCAAGAAAATCCACTGTTTAAAAGCCCAGAAAATAAGGTCAGCACCACACGGACTCTGATTATAAAGATAAAAAAAAATGAAAATCTGAACGTTAACGTGTCCCTCACAAGACCCCCGATAGAAAATACAGCAGATCCCATTTGGGTCTGGCAGTGTTGTAGTCGAGTCACCTGCTGTCGAGTCCGAGTCACCAAAGAAGAGTCTCAGTCAAGTCCCCAGCGTTCGAGTCCGAGTCACCAAAGAGTCCCAGTCAAGTCCCTAGCAAGTCCCTAAGAAGAGTCTCAGTCAAGTCTCGAGTCCCCAGCGTTCAAGTCAGCAAAGAAGGGTCTCAGTCAAGTTTCAAGTCCCCAGCGTTTGAGTCTGAGTCACCAAAGAAGAGTCTCAGTCAAGTCTCAAGTCTCCAGCGTTTGAGTCTGAGTCACCAAAGAAGAGTCTCAATCAAGTCGCAAGTCCCCAGCTTTCGAGTCCGCGTCACCAAAGAAGAGTCTCAGTCAAGTCGCAAATCCCCAGCGTTCCAGTCCGGGTCACCAAAGAAGAGTCTCAGTCAAGTCTCAAGACCCAAGCGTTTGAGTCTGAGTCACCAAAGAAGAGTCTCAGTCAAGTCTCGAGTCCCCAGCGTTCAAGTCACCAAAGAAGGGTCTCAGTCAAGTTTCAAGTCTCCAGCGTTTGAATCCGAGTCACCAAAGAAGAGTCTGTCAAGTCTCGAGTCCCCAGCGTTCCAGTCCGAGTCACCAAAGAAGAGTCTCAGTCAAGTCTCGAGTCCCCAGCGTTCGAGTCACCAAAGAAGGGTCTCAGTCAAGTCTCAAGTCCCCAGCATTCGAGTCCGAGTCACCAAAGAAGAGTCTCAGTCAAATCTCATGTCCCCAGTGTTCACGTCACCAAAGAAGAGTACCCGAGTCCAGGACTCGTGTACCTATCACTGCCTATTAGACAATAACGTAGAAACTTTGTCCAACTTCTGAGTCTTATTTCATAAATCCTCGAGTTTGAGTCCAAGTCATCAGTGCACGAGTCCAAGACGAGTCACAAGTCCAGAGACTAGCAACTCGAGTCTGAGTCCAGGATCCAGAGTCCATAATGGTGATCATCAGAAATATTTTAATAGCCACAATAAGTTTGTGGAATTTGCCCAGGTGATAATAATTAGGGGGGGGGGGTCACCAGACGCCTCCTGATACGATATCATCACCATACTTATGTAACAATACAATATTACTGCGATTTTAGACATATTGCAATACTCTGCGATATTCTGCAATTTATAACCTTTTCCCAACTTCTAAATTTTCCCCAATTTATAATGACGTCCCCAAAAGGAAACTTAAACAGGTTTCATCTAAAAATAAACATTTCTCTGTTTTATTCACCTCACTTCAATGTTATTACTGCAAAAATGGGACAAACTCACCAACGAATATATAATAATATATATAATATATAACAGATACATACTTGTCGCCTGTGTATCAATACAGTATTTCCACTGAAAATATCGCAATACTCTGCTGTATCAATTCCCCCCCCATAATAATAATAATAATAATAATAATAATGCCATAATCGAGCAGCCCTTCTGCAAAGATGACTCAAGCAATAGCAACACAAAGCAGACTTCCTTTTTTAGGAGTGAAAGAGGTTTCACCAGCAGACAGCGTCACATATTCACTTCTACAAGGACCTTTACCTTACTTTATTTAAAATATATATTTATTCTATTGTAAATATTACTTACGTATCTTTGTATCTTCTTTTATTGTCCATATTGCTCGTTGTCCCTATACTTTTTGCGCTGTGAGTCAGAGAGAAGCATATTTTCTATTCCTTGTGTTGTCTTGCTCATTGAAATTGTCTAATGAAGTTGTCTAATGACAGGTAACCTGTAGGGCCGGCTCAGGATTATCTGGGACCTGTCCTTAGTTATGCCGCCACGGGAGTTATGCCGCCACGGGAGTTATGCCGCTACGGGAGTTATGCCGCTACGGGAGTTATGCCGCTACGGGAGTTATGCCGCTACGGGAGTTATGTTGATGTACGAGTTATGCCGCCGCTATGGGAGTTATGCCGCCGCTATGGGAGTTATGCCGCCGCTATGGGAGTTATGCCGCCGCTATGGGAGTTATGCCGCCGCTATGGGAGTTATGCCGCCGCTATGGGAGTTATGCGGCGGCATAACTCCCATAGCCGCTATGGGAGTTATGCCGCCGCATAACTCCCATAGCGGCGGCATAACTATGGGAGTTATGCCGCTCAAGGAGTTATGCCGCTCAAGGAGTTATGCCGCCGCTATGGGAGTTATGCCGCCGCTATGGGAGTTATGCCGCCGCATAACTCCCATAGCGGCTATGGGAGTTATGCCGCTACGGGAGTTATGCCGCTAAATGAGTTATGCCGCTAAAGGAGTTATGCCGCTAAAGGAGTTATGCCGCCGCTAAGGGAGTTATGCCGCCGCTATGGGAGTTATGCCGCCGCTATGGGAGTTATGCCGCCGCTATGGGAGTTATGCCGCCGCTATGGGAGTTATGCCGCCGCTATGGGAGTTATGCCGCCGCTATGGGAGTTATGCCGCCGCTATGGGAGTTATGCCGCCGCTACGGGAGTTATGCCGCCGCTATAGGAGTTATGCCGCCGCTATGGGAGTTATGCTGCCGCTATGGGAGTTATGCTGCTAAAGGAGTTATGCTGCTATGGGATTAGACTGCTGGAGGACTTCCTATGACACACTGATCTCATCTCTTCATCTGTGTGCATTCATATCTAATTAATACATGTTACTAACTTAACTTCTTCCCCAGAGTTCTTGCGCTTCTTTTTTGCAGATTTCATTGGATTGTGGTGGCACCTGGATTCTCTCTCTCTCACACACACACACACACACACACACACACACACACACTCTGCTACTTGTTATTAAAAGTACTTATTAATCATACAACAAGCTAACCTTGTCCAAACTGTTGGTTAACAGTGTGCCATTAAAAACCAACCATGACTTTATCCCACTGAGTCAACACAACTCATGGCACGTGCTGTCGCCACGAGTTAGCTAATGTTCCTCCTTTAAAATCCACATTCACTGCCAACAAAATCATTTAGAAAGTTCCCTCGGGGACTTTTCAAGTTATTGCTCAAGTTTGGTGTCAGTTGGCAGCGTCAGTTAGCCACGCTAGCACAGACGTTAGCATCCAAAACTCATTAGTTGTAACTTGTCCCGAAGCTAACTCAACGTGCACGTTTTTTTTGACACCACACACGCATGCACGTATCTTTATCTCAAAGTTTATACACTTAGGAAAGTCTGAATAACAGCTTTTACGGCGCAAACGTAACTAACGTCAGATAGCGTAACGTCGTATGTTAGCTTGAATGGGGAAAAAGTAGCACCAACACACGGAGTGAGCTAGTCTTTAGCATTAAGTGTGACAGAAAACTTTTAAATGAGAAAAACTACATACCCGACGGGTCCTCTTGTAGTCCGATGACTTTGACAGTGACTTGAAGCTCAGTTGTAGTCCAGATAAAATCAGCAAAGCGGTGCCTCTCCCCCCTCAGAGACGCTGAGTCCGCAGACAGCGACCGCAGCTGGAAACTCCGTCCGCCGCTGCGCCGAAAATAACACAACAATATGGCAGCGGAGCGCCGCGGTGCGTTCACGGCCTCACTGGACCGTCGGAAAATACAGTCACAAACTGGTGAATCAGAATCAGAATCAGAATCAGCTTTATTGCCAGGTATGAGGACACATACGAGGCATTTTTTTTTTTGGAGCATGGTTCGCTCACATTGTGCTTACACATACAAAAACAACCAAAAACAAAAAATATACACACTAATATATACATACTCTAAACAGAACAAAAATTTAAATATGGAGCATAGTGCAAAGATACTGGAATAAATAGTATTATGTTATTATATGAACATTATGGACAGTTCTGAAAATAGGAAATGAGATGATGAATAAATAACAAATAAGAGATGTGAGAATGGGAATGATGAATAAATAGTAAATAATAAGTGAGATATGAGAATGATGAATAAATAGTAAATAATAAGTGAGATATAAGAATGAGAATGATGAATAAATAGTAAATAATAAGTGAGATATAAGAATGAGAATGATGAATAAATAGTAAATAATAAGTGAGATATGAGAATGATGAATAAATAGTAAATAATAAGAGAGATATGAGAATGAGAATGATGAATAAATAGTAAATAATAAGTGAGATATAAGAATGAGAATGATGAATAAATAGTAAATAATAAGTGAGATATGAGAATGATGAATAAATAGTAAATAATAAGAGAGATATGAGAATGAGAATGATGAATAAATAGTAAATAATAAGAGAGATGTGAGAATGGGAATGATGAGTAAATAATAAGAGAGATATGAGAATGGGAATGATGAATAAATAGTAAATAATAAGAGAGATGTGAGAATGAGAATGATGAATAAATAGTAAATAATAAGAGAGATATGAGAATGGGAATGATGAATAAATAGTAAATAATAAGAGAGATGTGAGAATGGGAATGATGAGTAAATAGTAAATAATAAGTGAGATATGAGAATGATGAATAATACTAAATAGGTGGAATAATAAGTGGAACCAGTAACCAGGTGCTGTAGAGACCGTGTTACTGGGTTATTGACTAGAACTGAACCTGACACTGTGGGTCAGTAGTCAGCTGTTCATCAGAGAGATGGATTGTGGGAAAAAACTGTTCCTGAATCTGCTGGTTTTGGCGTCCAGTGCTCTGTAGCGCCTACCTGTTCCGTTTTAACCCTCGTGTTGTCCTCGGGTCAAATTGACCCATTTTCCTATATTAACCCTTGTGTTGCCTTTTACGCTTTTTATCAATGTTTTTTCAACTTTTTCATACGTTTTTGTCCCTTTTTTCAACACTTTTCTCACTTTTTTTTGACGTTTTTTTTTAACGCTATGCAACACTAACTTATTAACTTTAGTTTTACAGTTATTTTTGGAATTTATGGTCAATAAACCTCATTTATAGGTAATTATACCTAATGTTTGAGTTAGAAAAGCAGAAATTAGGAATTATTGAGACTAAAATTAAAGGAATGGATGTTGATGATAATCACAGACTGGAATATGTCAACTTTTACTCTTAATTAAAAAGAACATTGATATAGGACAACATGAGGACAACATGAGGACAACATGAGGACAACATGAGGGCAACATGAGGACAACATGAGGGCAACATGAGGGCAACATGAGGGCAACATGAGGACAACATGAGGACAACATGAGGGCAACATGAGGGCAACATGAGGGCAACATGAGGGCAACATGAGGACAACATGAAGACAACATGAGGACAACATGAGGGTTAATGTTCTTTTTAACTACCCAACTGTAATTACCCAAAATACGATAATACGATGATAGATATATTTTGTGTATTTATTGTAATTTCTCTTTCTTCCAGCTGGTCTGGAACTCTACTCTACCCCCCCTCCCCCCCCTCATAGTGATTTGGTGTATAGTATGAGTGGCAGTGTACATATGTTATGTTTTTCTTCCTGCTTGCCTTATCTGTTTTAATACCATGTGATTTGATTTTTTACTGCAACATAATTTCCCCATGGGGACAATAAACACAAACAAACATTATTGATTGCACAAAACGCTCTTTGGCAAGTACAAATCTCCACTTTCATTAATTCAGAAGCATTTATTTAAGTTGGCTAATAACTCATTAAAACCAATGTTTCATTTAATAATAAATACACAGTAAATTGGGTCTGTGCCGTGTATAGCATTGTGAATTAATTATTATTTTATGTATATCAAAAGTTCCAGTTGAGTAAAATAGTTTTACTAGCTGTCATGTTGCAATACTTTATAATATACACATATAAATATTATTTATGGTGCCAAATCATAACATTAGTTATCTCAGAATCACTGAGTGCAGCCTCAGTCTAAAGGTCAACTGGCCGTGTCGGTGTTCAGTTTTTTAGCCGTGAAAAGTTCAGTATATACTAGTATACTGTATAAGTTACCTTATTCAGAGGGGGAGGGCTGCCTTGTTTCAGATTAGAGCAATCCCCCCAATGTCTGTGCACGTCCCTGGTTGTATGCATATTTGCTCGGTGAACATGCAACATGTCCTGTCCTGTCTCCTCCTCTAAAGCAGAGTCTCCTCCCAACAACTCCGCTCCCCTCCACGCTGCCTTCACTGTGCGTAGGAATAACCGAACACACTGACTGGTTTCATGTCACTTGTTGAAACGTGTCTGAATCTGTCAAGATGTTGACCCTCATGTTGTCTTCATGTTGTCTTCATGGTGTCCTCATGGTGTCTTCATGTTGTCCTCATGTTGTCTTCATGTTGTCTTCATGTTGTCCTCATGTTGTCCCCATGTTGTCCCCATGTTGTCCTCATGTTGTCCTATATACCTAACGTTTGAGTTAGAAAAGCAGAAATTATGAATTATTGAGACTAAAATTAAAGGAATGGATGTTGATGATAATCACAGACTGGAATATGTCAACTTTTACTCTCAATACTATTTCAAAAACACTTCAATTTGGTTTCAAATGCTATAAAATTGAATAAGACGCCCCAAAATTAATGAAAGTAGAGATTTGTACTTGGCAAAGAGCGTTGTGTGGAATCAATCATGTTATTTTGGGGAATTAAAAAGATTCAGACACGTTTCAACAAGTGACATGAAACCAGTCAGTGTGTTCGGTTATTCCTACGCACAGTGAAGGCAGCGTGGAGGGGAGCGGAGTTGTTGGGAGGAGACTCTGCTTTAGAGGAGGAGACAGGACAGGACATGTTGCATGTTTACCGGGCAAATATGCATACAACCAGGGACGTGCACAGACATTGGGGGCATTGCTCTAATCTGGAAACAAGGCAGCCCCCCCCCCCTCTGAATAAGGTAACTTATACAGTATACTAGTATATACTGAACTTTTCACGGCTAAAAAACTGAACACCGACACGGCCAGTTGACCTTTAGACTGAGGCTGCACTCAGTGATTCTGAGATAACTAATGTTATGATTTGGCACCATAAATAATATTTATATGTGTATATTATAAAGTATTACAACATGACAGCTAGTAAAACTATTTTACTCAACTGGAACTTTTGATATACATAAAATAATAACTAATTCACAATGCTATACAGGGCACAGACCTGATTTACTGTGTATTTATTATTAAATGAAACATTGGTTTTAATGAGTTATTAGCCTACTCCAACTTAAATAAATGCTTCTGATAAAATAGGCCAACTTCACGTTAAATGAGTAATGGACGGTGGCTTCTCTAACAGCTGGTCGGTTGGCAGTTTGAATCCCGCTGTGCAAAGTTAAAGATCTTTTAGCTGCTTCTCTTTCTCTCTCTTCAAAAAGCCAGATTATCAGCAATAATATGCAAGCAGAGGCCGGAGCAAGCAGCAAAGCATCTGTAAGAAGCAGGAAGCAGAGGGTTAAAAAAAGAGACAACACATTACATTTTTATCACGTTTGATGAGTGTAATCAAAAAGAAGGGAAAGGAGAAACGCTTGTTTAATCACCTGTCGTCTCTTGTTCCTCATCCCTCCTTTCCTCTCCGCCATCCTCTCTCTTTCAATCACCACTCCTGCTCATCTCTTCCTTCTGCTGGAACCTTCTCGGGCCCCAAATAACATACATAATAGGTTTGTACACCAACGTGTTTTTGACATTTATTTCATGGATGACATTCTCATTTCGTCCTGCAGTCGGATGCTTGACATCAACGTGATGTGAATCATTTTATCTGTCCTCACAATCTGGCATATCTGACTTCTTTGTGGTATTTCTCACCATGTTTGTCAGAGGAAAGCTGAATGTTTGTGGTTTTATTTTGAAATGAAATATGTCAACTTTCATTTAGTTGCCAAGTCTTAGTAAAATAAGCAACAAAAGGAAATTTCCCCAAGCAAGCTTGCTGCACTGCTGCTTTTTAAAGAGCAAGAAGAGCACATATCAAACTTAATTGTATTGGGTGCAGGATGGCTTGGTCATCTGTAATCCTGCCAACAACTATAAAGTGTCCATCAGCAGCCCTGGGACTACGAGCAGGACTCCGTCTCCACACCTGCTCGCTGTGAAACCAGTGTCATGTCATCTAAATGCAAATTACGTTCACGGTAATCAGGGAAGCGGCACGTACTTTGACTTAAAGAGTAATTTTGCAAATTTCAAATGGCTTTCCGCAATAAAGTCAAGAAACATTGACATTTCACTCCTTGTTTTCCTGCCGATGAACTGAACCCAATGCTGCGCCATCGGAGTGTGAATGTGTGTGAGTGTGTATCTGATGAGCAGGTGTGTAGATGTGTGTGAGTGTGTATCTGATGAACAGGTGTGTAGATGTGTGTGAGTGTGTATCTGATGAGCAGGTGTGTAGATGTGTGTGAGTGTGTATCTGATGAGCAGGTGTGTAGATGTGTGTGAGTGTGTATCTGATGAGCAGGTGTGTAGATGTGTGTGAGTGTGTATCTGATGAGCAGGTGTGTAGATGTGTGTGAGTGTGTATCTGATGAGCAGGTGGACCTTGTACGGCAGCCTCGGCCACAGTGTGTGAATGTGTGTGATGGTGAATGTATCCTGTATGATGTAAAAGGTCTTTGAGTAAAACATGGTATATGAGAACAGTCCATATTTGGACACCAGCAATCCCCCCAGTTCCCAAACCAACTCCCTACTGACTACACTACTGCAACCAGAAACTGTGTCAGTGGGGGTGGTTTTCCTGGGGACAAATGTCTCTTATTATCACATATGGGTGCAATGTATATACATTTGAAGTGCCGTGTGCAGAGAACGCAGTGAAGGGCCGGCTCGCTGGGACACACAAGTTCAAACAACGATCACATCACACTCCATCATGACTCAGGCGGCGCTCTGCACACGCTCTGTTTCTGCCGCTGGCCGTGAAGCTCAGCTACAAACTCTCCCATCTGTCGACTGAAATCCTCAACATCAGCCCCCGGCCGAGCTCAATCAGCCCTCCAGAGATCGACCCCAGCAGGGGTGCAGTGTAAGGGTTTTGCTGGGAGCAAGTTATGGAGAGGGGGAGGAAGAGGACGAAGAGGAAGAGGAGGAGGGGGCTTATCTTTCCCCACAGACAAGCAAGCCCATCACGGTCAGAGCGCATTAATCCAACACTCTATGGTGGCATGCGACTGCATGTCTGGGATTGGGCAATCGTTGCTTGCCTTGTGAGCTGCTGTCTCACCCCTCCCCCCCCGCCCCCCCACAGTAATGATCTCCATCTCTCTCTGTATACTATATAATTCCCCATCTGGCCTCCTCCTCTCTTCGGCTGTTGTTCTGCAGCTTTGAGTCTGCTCCGTCAGCGCATGTGAAGGCGTTTCATGACAGAGGGATGCAGACTGATCATCATGCATCATGTCTCCCCCCTGAAGTGGACTAGTCTTGGCCTCTTGGACCTAACCTAGGGTCCATTCAAGTATGCTTACCACAGACTGTCAAAATAACGGACCTAGAATCAGTGACTTCACCCATTGGTTTTCAGACTGTGTTTTAAAGCCTTGAGTTTGCAATTTGGCCGACGCCATCTTGGTTTTTGCGAGCCAGAGGGGACCATATTTGGACAAGAGGGGGGGGCTGCTGAGCTTGTTGTTTGCGGCTGTCCCCGACTAAAGAAATTCATAGTTGACTAACACTAGTATGATTTTGTGGACTAATTGATTAGTTGATTTGATCGACAGAGCTGTGCTCTTTGAGAGGTGGTTATGACTAGAAAAGCACAATATAAATGTAGTTAACCCTTCAAAAAATCAACACTATTGTTGATGCTTTTTATTGATTTTTTTTTTTACTTTTTCTTACATTTTTGTTCCTTTTTTCAACACTTTTGACGCTTTTTTTTCAATGTTTGTCACTTTTTTTGACGTTTTCAACACTACGTAACACTAACTTATTAACTTTACAGTTAATTTTGGGGATTTATGGTCAATAAACCTTATTTATAGGAAATTATACCTAATGTTTGAGTTAGAAAAGCAGAAATTAGGAATTATTGAGACTAAAATTAAAGGAATGAATGTAGATGATAATCACAGACTGGAATATGTCAACTTTTAATAGACAACATGAGGACAACATGAAGGCAACATGAGGGCAACATGAGGGCAACATGAGGGCAACATGAGGACAACATGAGGGCAACATGAGGGCAACATGAGGGCAACATGAGGACAACATGAGGACAACATGAGGACAACATGAGGGCAACATGAGGACAACATGAGGGCAACATGACGGCAACATGAGGGATAAGGAGCTACAGCATTGGCTTCACTGGGTGCTTGATACTTACTCTGCAGTCATAAGCATACTTTATGGGGGGTGGGGGCGGGGTGGGGGGGGGGGTTACACCCTTATCTGCAGCACAACATACATGTAGTTTAGCATGTTAAGCTGGATGTGTTGTGTGCAGCAGCTCAGCTCTCCTCCTGGGAATCACTTTCATATCGGACGAATTAATGAGGTAACAACCTTCAACGCCACTGCAGGGGATTATTGAAGTGGAGGTAGAATTCAATTCAATTTGATCTGTAGTATCAATTCATAACAAGAGTTATAGAGTTAGAGATAGAGCAGGTCTAGACCACACTCTATAATTTACAAGGATCCAACAAGTCTAGTAATTCCCTCCAGAGCAAGCAACAGTGGCGAGGAAAAACTCCCCAATTTCAAAAGTCGACAAACGTTGAAAAAGTGACAAAAACATTGGGGGAAAGCCACAAAAGGGTCGAAAAGACGACCCAAACCTTGATAAAAAAATGGGAGTTTTTCAAATTTTTTTGACATTTTTGTTACTTTTTTGTCTTTCTGCCGACATGGACATTTAAAAAATTTTTTATTAAGGTTTGGGTCGTCTTTTCGACCCTTTTGTGGCTTTCCCCCGATGTTTTTGTCACTTTTTCAACGTTTGTCGACTTTTGAAATTTTTGTGGGTTGAAATTTTTAAAGCTTTTTTTTTTTTTACGTTTTTCACTTTTTTTTGACATTTTTGTTACTTTTTTGTCTTTCCGCTGACCTGGAAATTTAAAAAAAATTTTTATCAAGGTTTGGGTCGTCTTTTTTGACCCTTTTGTGGTTTCCCCCCAATGTCTTTTTCAACATTTGTCAACTTTTAAAATTTTTGTTGTTTTTTCCCCAAATTTTTAAAGCTTTTTTTTTACGGTTTTCACTTTTTTTAAACTTTTTTTAACTTTTTTGTTACTTTTTTGTCTTTCTGCCGAACTAGAATTTTTTTATCAAGGTTTGGGTCATCGTTTCGACCCTTTTCTGGCTTTCCCCCCATGTTTTTGTCACTTTTTCAACGTTTGTCGACTTTTGAAATTTTTGTGGGGTTTTCCCCAAATTTTTAAAGCTTTTTTTTTATGTTTTTCACTTTTTTGGACATTTTTGTTACTTTTTTTTCTTTCCGCTGACCTGGAAGTTTAAATTTTTTTGGGTCTTTTTTTATCCTTTTGTGGCTTTCCCCCAATGTCTTTTTCAACATTTGTCAACTTTTAAAATTTTTGTTGTTTTTTCCCCAAATTTTTAAAGCTTTTTTTTTACGGTTTTCACTTTTTTTAAACTTTTTTTAACTTTTTTGTTACTTTTTTGTCTTTCTGCCGAACTAGAATTTTTTTATCAAGGTTTGGGTCATCGTTTCGACCCTTTTCTGGCTTTCCCCCCATGTTTTTGTCACTTTTTCAACGTTTGTCGACTTTTGAAATTTTTGTGGGGTTTTCCCCAAATTTTTAAAGCTTTTTTTTTATGTTTTTCACTTTTTTGGACATTTTTGTTACTTTTTTTTCTTTCCGCTGACCTGGAAGTTTAAATTTTTTTGGGTCTTTTTTTATCCTTTTGTGGCTTTCCCCCAATGTCTTTTTCAACATTTGTCAACTTTTAAATTTTTTTTTGTTTTTTTTCCCCAAATTTTTAAAGCTTTTTTGTTGTTACGTTTTTCACTTTTTTTTGACATTTTTGTTACTTTTTTGTCTTTCTGCCGAAATCAAAATTTAATTTTTTTTTTATCATGGTTTGGGTCGTCTTTTTTGACCTTTTTGTGGCTTTCCCCCCAAGTTTTTTTCACAATTTCAACATTTGTCAACTTTTGGTCACTTTATTTGACATCTTTCTCTTTTACACTTTTTAAAGTTCTTTTACCAATTGTTTTTTCTCCAAATTCAATAAAACTGACAAAAAACACAAATTCAATGAAAGTAGTAAACTAATTATTATTATTAACCCAAATTTCTGATATAGGATCTTTTTGGAAAGGGTTCAAATTTGACCCAAAGACATCAGGAGGGTTAAGAGTCCACAGAGTCCGACAACCTTAAGCTTATTGGCTTATACCAAATGACAAACAGACGCGTATAAAAGAGACATGTCAGTTATCTTATTATTGTATAATAAAGTTTGCCATATCTTGTACACTTATCTATCTTTGCTCTTATCTTTGCTGTTACAAACCGCAATTTCCCCACTATGGGACAAATAAAGGTTTTCTTTCTTCTTATCTTATCTTTCTTGCGTTCATATCCTCTTCTCACCTATCGTGTCCGACCTTGAGATTTCCAAACTAAACCAAGGTACAAATTATAACCTGTAACTGTGATTTCCTTCGTCATGGTACCTGTTTTTTTATTTTTTATTCTTCTTCTATTGTAGAAACAACCTTCATTTCCAATATAAAATAAAGATTTAAAAGAGTGAGGGTGTAAATGCCATGACGAATCATAGTTACTAAAGCTCAATGGATTGTGTAGTCTTGTCACGTCTTCTTGAGCGTATTTACACGCGGTATTACGTTTTATTTTGACATATTTTTCAAGGTCGGGATTGATCTGTCGAGCTGAAGTTCAGAAATGTGTTTTAAACTCGCTTAACATGTTGCAGACTGTCTCTTGGCATCACCGTGAGTGACGGGGCGTTGGGATACATAATAAATACACTGCAGGGTATCAGGATGTTAACGTATGCTCACGTCCATCCGGCGCTGAAATCCACCACTAGACTATAAATGGACTCCTACACCACAGATGTCTGCAGCATCACCATCATCATCACCATCATCACGCTTGATGAAGATGTATAAATCCAGCTTTATGATCCGTTAACGTCCCGGCTTAACCCTTGTGTCGTCTTCCCGTCAAAAAACATTTTTGTTGATGTTATTTATCGATTTTTGTTAACTTTTTCTTTTGTTTTTGTCCCTTTTTTCAACACTTTTGAAGCTTTTTTTCATTGTTTGTCTCTTTTTTTGACGTTTTCAACAATACGTAACTAACTTATTAACTTTATTTTATAGTTATTTTGAGGATTTATGGTCAATAAAGCTCATTTATAGGAAATTATACCTAATGTTTGAGTTAGAAAAGCAGAAATTAGGAATTATTGAGACTAAAATTAAAGGAATGGATGTTGATGATAATCACAGACTGGAATATGTCAACTTTTACTCTCAATACTATTTCAAAAACACTTCAATTATGGGATCAACACATTCTTATGAACAGGTTTGTATGATATTGTAAGAAAATATATCATCAATCAATCTTCTTGGTTTCCCTTCTACAAAAGCTGTAATTGGGTGAGCTAATGGGTGCTGTGCGCTTTTAGTTGTTTGGAAATCCCTTTGTGTATACAGGCAGCACCCATATAGCTCTTTTTGTGTTATGTAATTTGATATTCCTTTACATGTAAATTAAAAATCTTTTTTTTATCGTGACCTCTTCTCCCATTTTGCCTCAGTTCCTCCAAATTCATCCATTTTATGTTACAACGAGCCTGGTCGTGACACATCCTACATTGTTCGCCTTCTAATAAAATATGAATATAAACCCAACGTTAGGCGTGTTAACTCAGATATTCTGTCTAAAAAGACCAGCAACCATTTCGACCACGTGAAAATTGCAACAATCGCACCAAGTCTACCAAACTATGGGTGTGACATCCCCATTAAAAACAAGTCCAACTTGATGTAAAGGATTTTAAGTTCACTACAGGAAGTTGTGCGTATGAATATGTAGAGGAATCTGTCGGCTGCTGCTGATCAAGGTTATTCGCCCCTTTTGTTGACAGGTAGAAAAGCTTAGCGTTGACGTCTTTGCTCTGTATGTCGCAGCGTGTGTGACCTCCTCTTTCACACGGTCAGGGTTAAATCCTCCTCCGCTGTGTGAGAGCTGCCCACTGAATGCAGAGTATGTTTCACAGAAAGCGAGGCTTCGCCAGGGAGATTCTGACAAAAAGTCATGCTGTGCTCTTTTCTTAGCCCCAACAGATATGAAAAGAGGATATTTATACAGCCGGGTGGGACCGATGGGACTGCACACGAGGTAAGTGGTCTACAGAGCCACTGAAGTAGTGCAACATCAATTCCCATTTATAATAATAATAATAATAATAACTTTGACTTATATAGCGCCTTTCACAAACCCAAGGACGCTTCACAAACAGGGGGGGGGGGGTTAAAAGGTGAAGGTGTGAGGCCAGGAAAGATTAAATTCCATAAGCCTCAGTGAAGAGGTATGTTTTAAGCTGGTTTTAAAGGTTATAATAGAGGAGGCAGAGCGAATAGCAAGAGGAAGCTGGTTCCAGAGCGATGGTGCACTGACACAGAAGGATGTCACCAAATGTCCGGAGCCTGGAATTAGGGACCGCAAGCAGGTCCTTGTCAGAGGACCGCAGGGACCGGGACTGAGTGTATGGGTGGAGCAGATCTGTTAGGTACTGAGGTGCAAGTCCATGGAGAGATTTGTATGTCAGTAGGAGAATTTTATATTTGATCCGGGACTTAATTGGCAGCCAGTGGAGCTTCTTCAGGATGGGAGTGATGTGAAGTCCAAGTTTTGTGTGGGTAAGCATCCTAGCCGCAGAGTTCTGGACATACTGAAGTCTGTCAGTGTGGAGTGTAAATTTCAGACAATTCACATGTGAATAATCATTTCTTCACCCTAAACCAAGGTTCTCCTAACCTACATCGCTCCTCTGCACCCTGCACTGGCTCCCGGTGGCGGATCAAATCCTTTGGAGAAAAGAACGTTTCAGTCCCCTAAAGACACATTTTGCCAATATGTATAATTTATCAGATAAGACATCCTCTCTGTGCATGTGTGCATGTCTCCTGCCTGGCAGTGCAGCAGCGGTGGTTGCGAGTTGCTACATCCATAGAAAGAATGGACTATATGTTCATGTATGAATGTTTGACACATTAAATCGCCTTACTTTCTGCTTTGCTGGCATCATAATTACTATAAACCTGAATATGAGAGGGCTGGTAGCAGATTGTTAATATTAGTGGACAAAGCATCCGGTTCGGCGAAGTGCTGCAAATGCGTAAGTGCCTTAAACCTGGTGTCTATCTGATCTCCTGCAGGGGGGACTCCTTAAACCTGGTGTCTGTCTGATCTCCTGCAGGGGGGACTCCTTAAACCTGGTGTCTGTCTGATCTCCAGCAGGGGGGGACTCGTTAAACCTGGTGTCTGTCTGATCTCCAGCAGGGGGGGACTCCTTAAACCTGGTGTCTGTCTGATCTCCAGCAGGGGGACTCCTTAAACCTGGTGTCTATCTGATCTCCAGCAGGGGGACTCCTTAAACCTGCTTTCTATCTGATCTCCAGCAGGGGGAGACTCCTTAAACCTGCATTATATCTGATCTCCAGCAGGGGAGACTCCTTAAAGCTGCATTATATCTGATCTCCAGCAGGGGGGACTCCTTAAAGCTGCATTATATCTGATCTCCAGCAGGGGGGACTCCTTAAACCTGCTTTCTATCTGATCTCCAGCAGGGGGAGACTCCTTAAACCTGCTTTCTATCTGATCTCCAGCAGGGGGGGACTCCTTAAACCTGCTTTCTATCTGATCTCCTGCAGGGGGGACTCCTTAAACCTGCTTTCTGTCTGATCTCCAGCAGGGGGGGACTCCTTAAACCTGGTGTCGGTCTGATCTCCAGCAGGGGGGGACTCCTTAAATCAGCTTTCTATCTGAATTCCAGCAGGGGGAGACACCTTAAACCTGCTTTCTATCTGAATTCCTGCAGGGGGAGACTCCTTAAACCTGCTTTCTTTCTGATCTCCAGCAGGGGGGGACTCCTTAAACCTGCTTTCTTTCTGATCTCCAGCAGGGGGCGACACATGCAGTTGCAAAAGGAGGTCGGTTTCTGTAGAAGTTTGTGAGAAAGTGACCCACTTCTTACTTGATTTATTACCTCAGTCAACATTTCCATAATGAGTTCATGGTCTCAATCGCTAGTTTTAACTCTTCTGCAACACAGAATGATGTTCATTTTTTGAATGATGGTCTTAAAATCAGCGATCCAGGGGGTGTTTTAGGACGAGGCTAAGATGTGATTGCCAGTGAAAGTGTGTAACGTAACGTTTACAGTCGTCACATCAGCAACCAGGACGGCCGCGCCCGTAACGCCGAACTCAACGACTCAGGTCTCCACAAACCAATGGGTGACAGTCTATGGTTGGTAGGCTCTTTTTCGGGGAAGGGCAGTCTCATGTGTCAGATACTTAGTACGAGTCAACATACTTTCCCTCTATGGATGTTAAAGCCCTCAAACGGCTCGCTGATGCTTGGGGCTCTCCATTTAAACCCAACACGCTGTTCATATAGAAATGAAGAAAAAGAAAAATGAAATTCAAACATCTCCGTCAAACACCACTTTTAATGAAGTTATTTCTGTGTGCCTACTTGACTTTTAAATCACAGTGTAATTTTCTGACGGAGGAGCGCTTCATTCTGGAGTTAACTATGAGGAAGATCGGTTTCAGTCATATGTAGACAAGCACAGTCACACATTTCACTCCGTTCTGTTAGTCAAACTGTGTTTTTCTCATCTTTCAAGGGGAATGAAAACCATTCGGGTTTTTCTGTCAGGTCTCCAATTGCTGCACTTTGGTTTTGATTGAATTTGTAGCGCTACTAGGATGTAAAGTCGACGCCTGTTCCACGGATAATAAATGGACTGCTGAGATTCTGATATGTGTGTGTGTGTGTGTGTGTGTGTGTTGGATCCTAGACAATCTTTTATTCAAACCCACAGATATGTATTTTTATAGTCTGGATATATAACACGAGTACAAAATAATGATCCAGAAGATGTCTAGAGTGTTTTGACAGACCAAGTGATCGGATCGGATATGCGTGCCCAGATGTTAGGGAGTAAAGCGCCAAAAACATCGGGGAAAAGTGGCTGGAAAAAAGAAATCTTGAAAGAAGTACCACCAACGTAGGAAACAGATCTGTTGCAGGAATCTCAGAAAGAACTAAAGATCAACAATTTTGGGAAAAAAACATACAGCAAAGTCTGAAAAATGGCCCAAAAAACGTCCTACAAACAAACCCAACAAGCTCCCAACGCCAGAACAGGGACAGAACATTGAAAACCAATGACATTGTAAAAATCTTAAAATAAAACTGTCATTGAAAAGACATCAAGAAAACAACATCAAATGTCAACGTGAAATTATAATTATACTTTTTGATGTTTGTGTATTATTTATCTATCCGCTCAACATTTTTCAGCGCCAATATTTCTTGTTTCAATGGCAAATTTTATTTCAATACCACAGGTTACTGTCACTGTTCTAGCTCCGTAGACCATTGGACTATTAACTTACATTGTACAAATGTAGTATAAATTATAAATGAATTATAATTATTGTTTCGACGTTGCCGACTGCAGTAATGTTGCTTAAATCTGGACCGATTTCAATGTTCCCATCATTCACTTAGACACAAAAACACAAAATACTACTGAAAGAGCTTTTCATTGTACTCTGAGCACATGGACAATAAAAGATCCATCTATCTATCTATCTATCTATCTATCTATCTATCTATCTATCTATCTATCTATCTATCTATCTATCTATCTATCTATCTATCTATCCATCCATCCATCCATCCATCCATCCATCCATCCATCCATCTATCTATCTATACACTGTAAATAACAGCTGTGAAATCTCCAGTTATTCCCTTTAGATTTCACAGTAACACTACTGTATATGATTTTACAGTAGAATGCTGTAAAGTACATTACAACCTTGTCGCCATGACAACATCACAGTAGTCTAAGTATCACAGTAGAAATCACAGTAGTCTAAGTATTATAGTTGAAATCACAGTAGTCTAAGTATTACTGTTGAAATCACAGTAGTCTAAGTATCACAGTAAAAATCACAGTAGTCTAAGTATTACAGTTGAAATCACAGTAGTCTAAGTATCACAGTAGAAATCACAGTAGTCTAAGTATTACAGTTGAAATCACAGTAGTCTAAGTATTACTGTTGAAATCACAGTAGTCTAAGTATTACAGTTGAAATCACAGTAGTCTAAGTATTACAGTAAAAATCACAATATAGCCACTATAGTACTGTAACAGTAAACCACTGTATTTTCACTTTTTTCATCTTATGTTGTGTTTAATTGTTGTGTATTTTACAATGAATACATAAAATACTGTAAATGGAAGTACGGTACCTTTACTGTAAAAATAATTCACAGTAACTTTCTGGACAATTATTGCCTGTAAGTTACTGTAAATTTAACGCTATATATATATATATATATATATATATATATATATATATATATATATATAAATATAAATTGATTTGGAATTGATGAATATGTGAGTTCATCTGACAGAGCTGTGGGGCAACCGACCATAAAAGGTTGGGAACCACTGGGATACACTCCCATCCACCTATTCTACCACTGGTGTACAGCATCAGCGAGGGGGAGGAGAGGGGGGGGGAGGAGAGGGGGGGGGGGGCTCTGCCAACAACACCCTCAGCCAATGGAGAAAAACCACCGCACGAGACACTTTAACAGCCTCCCTGAGCCGACCAGTGCAATCATCCTCCCGTTCATGCACACACTCACATGGGAAAGTGAGATCTTTTGGTCCCCGGGCTCTGATTATGGACTCTATTATATATATATATTATATACTCTATATCTAGATATATATATATATCTATATATACTCCATATACTCTATCTATATTTCTGTCTTGCGGGGTGTTTTGAGCAGGAACATGCTTCTGCGCGGACGGCTGGACGCTGCGTCTTGAAGGGGAATTTGAAGATGAAAGTGAGTAGAGTGTCCTGTTGTGTTTAATATTGAACGTTTGGGTGCGTGTTGTGTGCGTGTGCGTGTCTCATGTCGTGGCAATAATGTATGAGACAGAGGATGAGATAACCTTCAGTGATAATATCGGCAAAATTGTGTTTTTTTTTAACAATAAAAACTTGTGAGTGCGCTAAAATCCAGAAGATCTGTGCGTGAAAGGCCAATATTTGGAGAGCTTTTCTTTAAGAAACGGTACGAACAGAGTGAACAGAAGGATTGTGACAATAACATCTGGTCAATGCATTCTTAAAGCGCGTGTCCTGGCTGTAAGACACGCAGAGTCACGGATCCGTGCGCGCTGGACAGTGTTTATTTCTCTCCCCACCCCCGCCTCTCTCTCTCTCTCTCTCTCTCTCTCTTTTTTGCATCCCAAATATGACTGGCTATTGGCTGGCTGTGCGTGAGGCTTCCGCATGATTGCGCGCTGTGTACAGATGTACAGTGAAAACAAAAGCTGGAGGATAGGACATTTGAAATTGCAAAGCAAAATAAGTGATGACAGGAGAGCCTGTAGCTGTTTTATTTCTGAATGCGGAGCTCCTAAAAAAACTGAACATATGAGTTTTAATTTAACATTTATTTAAGAAATCTCTTCACAAGCCATGACACATCCTGACAGTTGCATATTTACATTCATTTGTATTAAAATTGAACTAAAAGTCTTAATTATGATGACGGTCGCAGTGTTAAACATGTCTTTAACGGTGTGAAAGGGTCCCAGTTTGGTTAAGTTTAGACACCAAAACTACTTAGTTAAGTTTAGAAAAAGATCTTGGTTTAGGTTCAAATCATAGACAGTGAAAGAAATGGACACAGCGACGCCTTAGACCTGGACGGGGACCAGTGGAGTCTACTAGAAGCTCTTTCCCGGTGATGCTGAGCGTTACTGCCTCCAACTGAGCTGGAAGACGTAGATGTGACGTGAGCAACCTGTCTGAAAGCTGTAAGTCTTCTGGTAGCTGTGCAAGAGAAATCTCAATCATTCCCAATCAGCAGAGACGGAGAGGTAGGTATATGTTAGGAGATAACATAGGTACAGGCTAATTACTGCTAACTAACATGCTAGTTAACATTAACATAGGCACAGGCTAATTACTGCTAACTGACATGCTAGTTAACATTAACATAGGCACAGGCTAATTACTGCTAACTAACATGCTAGTTAACATTAACATAGGTACAGGCTAATTACTGCTAACTAACATGCAAGTTAACATTAACATAGGCACAGGCTAATTACTGCAAACTAACATGCTAGTTAACATTAACATAGGTACAGGCTAATTACTGCTAACTGACATGCTAGTTAACATTAACATAGGCACAGGCTAATTACTGCTAACTAACATGCTAGTTAACATTAACATAGGCACAGACTAATTACTGCTAACTAACATGCTAGTTAACATTAACATAGGCACAGGCTAATTACTGCAAACTAACATGCTGGTTAACATTAACATAGGCACAGGCAAATTACTGCTAACTGACATGCTAGTTAACATTAACATAGGCACAGGCTAATTACTGCTAACTAAACTGCTGGTTAACATTAACATAGGCACAGACTAATTACTGCTAACTAACATGCAAGTTAACATTAACATAGGCACAGACTAATTACTGCTAACTAACATGCTAGTTAACATTAACATAGGCACAGGCTAATTACTACTAACTAACATGCAAGTTAACATTAACATAGGCACAGGCTAATTACTGCTAACTGACATGCTAGTTAACATTAACATAGGCACAGACTAATTACTGCTAACTAACATGCTAGTTAACATTAACATAGGCACAGGCTAACTACTGCTAGCTCACATGCTAGTTAACATTAACATAGGCACAGGCTAATTACTGCTATCTGACATGCTAGTTAACATTAACATAGGCACAGGCTAATTACTGCTAACTGACATGCTAGTTAACATTAACATAGGCACAGGCTAATTACTGCTAACTGACATGCTAGTTAACATTAACATAGGCACAGGCTAATTACTGCTAACTAACTTGCTAGTTAACATTAACATAGGCACAGGCTAATTACTGCTAACTGACATGCTAGTTAACATTAACATAGGCACAGACTAATTACTGCTAACTAACATGCTAGTTAACATTAACATAGGCACAGGCTAATTACTACTAACTAACATGCAAGTTAACATTAACATAGGCACAGGCTAATTACTGCTAACTGACATGCTAGTTAACATTAACATAGGCACAGACTAATTACTGCTAACTAACATGCTAGTTAACATTAACATAGGCACAGGCTAACTACTGCTAGCTCACATGCTAGTTAACATTAACATAGGCACAGGCTAATTACTGCTATCTGACATGCTAGTTAACATTAACATAGGCACAGGCTAATTACTGCTAACTGACATGCTAGTTAACATTAACATAGGCACAGGCTAATTACTGCTAACTGACATGCTAGTTAACATTAACATAGGCACAGGCTAATTACTGCTAACTAACTTGCTAGTTAACATTAACATAGGCACAGGCTAATTACTGCTAACTGACATGCTAGTTAACATTAACATAGGCACAGACTAATTACTGCTAACTGACATGCTAGTTAACATTAACATAGGCACAGACTAATTACTGCTAACTAACATGCTAGTTAACATTAACATAGGCACAGACTAATGACTGCTAACATGCTAGTTAACATTAACATAGGCACAGGCTAATTACTGCTAACTAACATGCTAGTTAACATTAACATAGGCACAGACTAATTACTGCTAACTAACATGCTGGTTAACATTAACATAGGCACAGGCTAATTACTGCTAACTAACATGCTAGTTAACATTAACATAGACACAGGCTAATTACTGCTAACTAACATGCTAGTTAACATTACCATAGACACAGGTTAATTACTGCTAACTAACATGCTAGTTAACATTAACATAGGCAAAGGCTAATTACTGCTAACTACCATGCTAGTTAACATTAACATAGACACAGGCTAATTACTGCTAACTAACATGCTAGTTAACGTTAACATAGGCACAGGCTAATTACTGCTAACTAACATGCTAGTTAACATTAACATAGGCACAGGCTAATTACTGCTAACTAACATGCTAGTTAAGGGAAGTTTGGGGTCCCCTGCTGGAGCTGCTGCCCCCGCGACCCAATACCAGATAAGCGGATGAAGATGGATGGATGGATGGCTGGATGATGGATGGATGGATGGATGGATGGATGGATGGATGGATGGATGGATGGATGGATGGATGGATGGATGGATGGCTGGATGATGGATGGATGGATGGATGGATGGATGGATGGATGGAGGGATGGCTGGATGATGGATGGATGGATGGATGGATGGATGGATGGATGATGGATGGATGGATGGATGGATGGAGGGATGGCTGGATGATGGATGGATGGATGGATGGATGATGGATGGATGGATGGCTGGATGGATAGATGATGGATGGATGGATGGATGGATGATGGATGATGGATGGATGGAGGGATGGAGGGATGGATGGATGGATGGATGGATGGAGGGATGGCTGGATGATGGATGGATGATGGATGGATGGATGGATGGATGGATGGATGTGTTCACATTTTCAAACACAACCTAATTTAACTGACCAGTCTTTGTACCTCTGACATCTTTCTCTGGTTTCATTTTCAGGTCATGAAGTGAATGTTACATCAACAGTTTATCCGATGATTGAGACCGGCACCGCGACCATGTTGGACCGAACTGAGCCGGCACACTGCACCGTGTGTTGCTGTACGCTGGCCAACAAAATCCTTATGGTGCTCTTCATGGTGCTGTTGATCTTCGCCATCTTGTTTGGGAACTTGCTGACTCTGGCTGTGGTTCTCGGGACGAAACACTTCCACACGCCGCAGGGTTACCTGAAGGCTTCCCTGGCTGTGGCTGACCTGGCGGTGGGGATTTTCGTAGTTCCGCTCTCTGTCTACGCCGAGGTCTACCTCATGGTGGCCGACTTGGCACCGGAGTGGACGACCTACAACTCGCAGTTAGTGAGTTTCCACCCGTGCAACCTCATCGGTCCCATCTTTGCCGGGTGCACCTTGGTCTCCATCACGACCATTTTCCTGCTGACGATCGAGAGGAGCATCGCTGTGTTGCGGCCGCTGCACAAGGACTCTGTGATTACACGGAAAAGGACCACGATCCTCATCGTCCTCTCCTGGGTGGGGAGCTTCTTCCTGGCGGTGTCGCCGATGGTTTTCAGCAGCGAGATCACTCTGGAGTACAACTCCTGCAGCCGGATGTGTAATTACGCGCTGGGGACTATTGGCGAGTTCCCCAGCCAGGCCTGGAACATCCTCCTCCTCTTCCCCACGTTCGACTTCACCCTCCTCGGGGGAACGGTGGTCATTAACGTCATCTCTCTGTCCAGCATCAGGCAGCACTCGAGGCGCAGAAAACATCTGGCCGAGGGGGAGCGCCAAAACAGCAGCAAACCTACGTTTTCTGACATCAAAGCAGCCAAAACCATTGGGACTCTGACTTTGGCGTTTACCGCCTCATTCACCCCTATCGCGGTCTTCGTGGTCGGGAACGTTTGGGGAATAAATGGTGCAACTTTTCCTTTTTCGCCTTCTGGATTTTGGCCACCAACAGTTGCTGGAATGTCATCATTTACAGTGTGAGGGATCAGAAGTTCAGACTTTGCGCACACAAGCTCCTCATGCCTTTCCAGAGAAAAAGCTCAACCAAAGTCTAAAAAGCTTCCGGGACCAAAGACTTGAGCTGAGGACTGCATCATTTGGATGTCTGTTTGTCTCAGAAAGTCTTTGTTCAACACACATTGTCTCGTTGAGAGACGTGTCTGCATGTTTCGTGGATTGCTGTCGTGAAGTTACAGGTTTTTCGTTATAAAGCATAGAGCGTTTTTTGATCACATGGGTGGGATATCTTCGTGGGCATTTGTCTTGTTCTGTGTAACAGAAGCTTGTTTCAGTCTGTGGATTGGTTGTGTAACTTGAGTGTGATCAATTAAAACATGATGCTAACCAAATCTGACCGTGTGTCTTTGAATGTGATTGAAGGTTTCTTTCCGGCACCAAAAATGTCATCTAGAATTCATTTCCATTGGTCGTTAGCGGGGCCATGTGGACTTTGCGGACGCAAAATCCTGCAGAATGTTCCGTTAACCCTTGTGTGGTCTTCCCAGCCGACCTGCCGAAGGTTTTGGTCGTCTTTTTCAACCCTTTAGTGGCTTTCCCACAATGTTTTGGTCACTTTTTCAACGTTTGGCGACCTTTTTTGACATTTCTGTTACTTTTTCGACATCTTTTCACATTTTTGTCACTTTATTTGACATCTTTCTCTCTTTTATTAAATTTTTTTATAATTCTTTTACCATTGTTTTTTCTCCAAATGCTATAAAATGACAAAAAAAAACAAATTCAATGAAAGTAGTGAACTTTATTTAACTTGTGAGGAACGCTGTAGCGAACCATCCACTTTACTTTTCTGGACAATTTGAAAAAAAAAAAAAATTTCTGATATAGAAACTTTTTGGAAAGGAGTCAAATTTGAGCCGAAGACAACAGGAGGGTTTAATCTGTTGTTTGCACATCAGAATCAGAATCAGCTTTATTCGCCAGATATGAAGACACATACGAGGAATTTGACTTAGGGTGGAGCAAGCCTCCGGGCGGCAGCTATCAAACAGCACCACCACATGCTTTCTCAAAAAGAAACAATGCAGACATCAACATAGTATACAATAACAACATCACACCATCATAATGCACAAGACAACACACGGGTCATGTGGTCACATGAGGAATTTTTTGAGGTGGCATGGGAGGGTGCAAGAAAACACAAGAAACCGAGGCAGTCAGACGGAAGGGGGGCGGGATGGGGGTTGAGTGTATGGTGTGGTGTAAGAAATGTTGCATGTGTTGCAAAAAGGGGCAAATCATGGTGAGGGAAGTGACCATTTTACATAGCAACACATTAACGTGGAACATGCCAATGGTTTGCATTGATTTTGGTTCAAAGAGATCAACAAGACTACCCAAAGCAATCATTTATAAGGGGGAAAAATGTAGGAAATGATCTGAAAACAGTGAAAAATATGGCTAAAAATAAGAATATTTTAGGATTTTAACACATCTCCTAAGCTTTGAACTGGAAAGGATCATCACATCATCTAATTTTAGTACACTCTCTTAACATTATCAATCTTTTAATGTCTTACCTGATGCTCTTTGGAAAGGCAGTAGTCTGGACAATGTCCCACACAGGCATCAGGTTGGTCCTCTGAGGACTGGACAGGACAATCACACATTGGACGCACTGATATTAGCTTCCAAAGGCGAGCAAAAAAACATAGAAATGTGTTTGTGTTTGTGATTCTTCACAGTGTTTTGTTCCCAAAGTGATTGACAACACATGCGAGGAACGGTAGGATGGCCGATGCATTCTTACACATAGTTGCTGCATTTTAAAAAACAACAACCACAGTGCAGACATCTTCTCTTCTCATAACCACGCACTTTCTATCTGCCGATTCAATCCAGCAGAATCACCTCAACAAGCACCGAAAAGGCCGACAAAGTAGCCTTTAGAGATTTTCTTTTATCTTTGTTATTATACTGAGAATAGTTGACCCTTGTGTTGTCCTCCCAGTTAAAAAAAGGACAAAAATTTGACCTTTTTGTCCCTTTTTCAGACCTTACTACCATTAGTTTTACACTACTTTTTGGAATTCATAGATAGATGGATGGATAGATAGATAGATAGATAGATAGATAGATAGATAGATAGATAGATAGATAGATAGATAGATAGATAGATAGATATGTAGATAGATAGATAGATAGATAGATAGATAGATAGATAGATAGATAGATAGATAGATAGATATATAGATAGATAGATAGATAGATAGATAGATAGATAGATATGTAGATAGATAGATAGATAGATAGATAGATAGATAGATAGATAGATAGATAGATAGATAGATAGATAGATAGATAGATATGTAGATAGATAGATAGATAGATAGATAGATAGATAGATAGATAGATAGATAGATAGATAGATAGATAGATAGATAGATAGATAGATAGATAGATAGATAGATAGATAGATAGATAGATAGATAGATAGATAGATAGATAGATAGATAGATAGATAGATAGATAGATAGATAGATAGATAGATAGATAGATAGATAGATAGATAGATAGATAGATAGTAGATAGATAGATAGATAGATATATAGATAGATAGATAGATAGATAGATAGATAGATAGATATATAGATATATAGATAGATAGATAGATAGATAGATAGATAGATAGATAGATAGATAGATAGATAGATAGATAGATAGATAGATAGATAGATAGATAGATAGATAGATAGATAGATAGATAGATAGATAGATAGATAGATAGGTAGATAGATAGATAGATTTGTAGATATGTAGATAGATAGATAGATAGATATGTAGATAGATAGATAGATAGATAGATAGATAGATAGATAGATAGATAGATAGATAGATAGATTTGTAGATATGTAGATAGATAGATAGATAGATAGATAGATAGATAGATAGATAGATAGATAGATAGATAGATAGATAGATAGATAGATAGATTTGTAGATATGTAGATAGATAGATAGATAGATAGATATGTAGATAGATAGATAGATAGATAGATAGATAGATAGATAGATAGATAGATAGATAGATTTGTAGATATGTAGATAGATAGATAGATAGATAGATAGATAGATAGATAGATAGATAGATAGATAGATAGATAGATAGATAGATAGATAGATAGATTTGTAGATATGTAGATAGATAGATAGATAGATATTTTATTCATCCCGAAAGGAAATTTTAGGAAAAATGGTCATGGTCAATAACCCTCATTTATATAGAATAATACCTAATATTTCAGTTAAAAAAGCAGAAATTATGAATTATTTTGACTAATAGTTAAGATCAGAGGAATGAAAGTGATCAGTTGTATTTGCAAAGAGCATTTTATGGAATCCAATCCATTTTCTTGTGGTAATTTGGTTAAAAAGAAACCCATTTTTCAGATATAGACATTTTTTAAAGTTTTCAACAGGAGGATTAAGGACGCAAAGTCAAAAAATATGTCAAATCTTAAATCTAACAGCAGTATCTTCCTGTTTTGTCTTTGTCTTATTATGTCTCTGAGTATGTACGCTGCCGTCCTTGAACTGCCTCTATGACACAGAGCTGCAGAGGGGGAAAAAAGAAAGAAAGAGTCATCATTTACACCGGACGATGTCACTTCCTGCCGTGCACATCGACCCCCGTGAGTCACTGAGTGCAGCGATGAAAAGGAACAAGGACACAATCAATGAGGAGAAAAATGAAAAGAAAGGAGAGAAGTTGGCATCCTCTGAACGTTGAAATGAGTAAAGCTCATTGAGACAGAATAATGCTCTCAGAGACAGAAGGTCAAGAGGACGAGAGGTGATTAAATTTAATTTTCTGGTGAGTAATGAACATTTAAAAGAATAAATGATGCGTTTGGGGACCGAGTTTGGGCTGCAACAGCACTGAATCACATTTTACTCTTCAAAGAAGTGGAAATCAATCAAAAGTGTTTTTGTGCCACTTGTAACTGGTATAAAGAAATATAAAGAAATGCCAATAAACTGGAGCACATTGTTCTCCCATCCCAGATGGCTGTGTGGACTCGCCAGACCCTCCTCCAGAGCGCTGTGGAAGAGGGTCCGGTCAACGCCAGGCTCCTGTAACGGTAAAATTGAATGTTATAATATAGTGGGGCTGGAGATAGTTATTCACTGCAGTCCTGCAGCTGGAGATTCTCCTGCAGCTTTGCGGGGGTCAGTAGCTCAGTTCGTAGGGAGTTGGGTTCAAGTCCCCGTACGGACCAAAGTATGGTGGTGGACTGGTCGCTGGAGAGGTGCCAGTTCACCTCCGTGGCACTACTACAACAGAGTGTAAATTGTAATTTCCCCTTGTGGGATTAATAAAGTATATATTATTATTATTATTATTATTATTATTATTATTGTTATTATTGTTATTATTGTTATTATTGTTATTATTATTATTATTGTTAAGAATAGCAAAGCTGGCTTTATAGGAGCATTTACATCAGAAATCAATCTTTCCTCCAGTGTAACGGTAGAGAACGTCACCCAGTGCAGCAGTGAGGCTCATAGATGGGCTTTTAATTGGAGGTCTGGAGGCGAGTGGAGGTCTGGAGGCGAGTGGAGGTCTGGAGGCGAGTGGAGGTCTGGAGGTCTGGAGGCGAGTGGAGGTCTGGAGGCGAGTGGAGGTCTGGAGGTCTGGAGGCGAGTGGAGGTCTGGAGGCGAGTGGAGGTCTGGAGGTCTGGAGGCGAGTGGAGGTCTGGAGGCGAGTGGAGGTCTGGAGGTCTGGAGGCGAGTGGAGGTCTGGAGGCGAGTGGAGGTCTGGAGGCGAGTGGAGGTCTGGAGGTCTGGAGGCGAGTGGAGGTCTGGAGGCGAGTGGAGGTCTGGAGGCGAGTGGAGGTCTGGAGGTCTGGAGGCAAGTGGAGGTCTGGAGGCGAGTGGAGGTCTGGAGGCGAGTGGAGGTCTGGAGGTCTGGAGGCAAGTGGAGGTCTGGAGGCGAGTGGAGGTCTGGAGGTCTGGAGGCGAGTGGAGGTCTGGAGGCGAGTGGAGGTCTGGAGGTCTGGAGGCAAGTGGAGGTCTGGAGGCGAGTGGAGGTCTGGAGGCGAGTGGAGGTCTGCGGCATGGAGGCTGTGACGCTGGCAGTTCTTGTTACCGCAGCAGGCTGAAATCATTATTGGGAAATAAGGACCTCTCGCTCATGCTGTCTCAAAAGTTAGGCTTGAAAATTGATTTTTGAACTTGCTCTAAAAATCAATTATTGTTGGCGTGTGATTTGTACAGGATCCCGTCTTTCCCAGTTACTCACTGACAACGCCATGTTGTCAGGTATTAAGTCAAATGTGAGACATCCAGTGTCGATCTCATTAGAGCGACAAGTCCGCCAAACCATATACCAGTATGGGGACTAAACTTTGACATCTACCCATCTGAGATGCACTCAACGTCCTCTGATCTTAACTATTAGTCCAAATAATTAATCATTTCTGCCTTTTTAACTAAAAACCTAGGTATAATTTGACATAAATGAGGTTTGTTGACCAAGAATAAGTGTAAAACCTGTTATTAAACCAGCTCAGGTTTTTAAAAAAAGCGGAAAAAGAGCAGGTCTTTTTCTAGGAAAAGATTATAGAGCAGGTCTAGACTGCTCTATAATCTACAGATAGAGCAGGTCTAGACCGCTCTATAATTTACAGATAGAGCAGGTCTAGACCGTTCTATGATTTACAGATAGAGCAGGTCTAGACCGCTCTATAATTTACAGATAGAGCAGGTCTAGACCGCTCTATAATTTACACATAGAGCAGGTCTAGACCGTTCTATGATTTACAGAGAGCGGTTCTAGATCGTTCTATAATTTACAGATAGAGCAGGTCTAGACCGTTTTATGATTTACAGATAGAGCAGGTCTAGACCGCTCTATAATTTACAGATAGAGCAGGTCTAGACCGCTCTATAATTTACACATAGAGCAGGTCTAGACCGCTCTATGATTTACAGATAGAGCAGGTCTAGACCGCTCTATGATTTACAGATAGAGCAGGTCTAGACCGCTCTATAATCTACAGATAGAGCAGGTCTAGACCGCTCTATAATTTACAGCTAGAGCAGGTCTAGACCGCTCTATAATTTACAGATAGAGCAGGTCTAGACCGCTCTATAATTTACAGATAGAGCAGGTCTAGACCGCTCTATAATTTACAGCTAGAGCAGGTCTAGACCGCTCTATAATTTACAGCTAGAGCAGGTCTAGACCGCTCTATAATTTACAGCTAGAGCAGGTCTAGACCGCTCTATAATTTACAGATAGAGCAGGTCTAGACCACTCTATAATTTAAACAAAGTTTGAAGAGGAGAAGATGGGATGCACTGAGATTGAGTCAAAGATAAGGGCACTTGAGACAAACATAACTACTTCTAAACAGAAATTGGATGTAATGTTCAACAAGCTGGACTACATTGAAAACCAGAGCAGGAGAACAAATATTTTAATTGATGGCATTGCTGACGAGAAAGGAGAGAAGTGGGGTGAACCAGAGTAAAAGGTGCGAGAGATGTTCTCAAAGAACTTGGGATTAGATGGAGTAAACATTGACATTGAGCGTGCTCAGAGACTGGGCCAGTTTCAGGAGAGGGGAAGGCCAAGGAAAATTGTTGTCAAACTTCTTCGCCTTAAAGATAGAGAGCTAATTCTTTCTTCTGCTAAGAAATTAAAGGGCACTAAGATCTACATTAACGAAGATTTCTCTGAAGCTGTGCAACTAAGGAGGAAGGAGTTGTGGCCGAAGATGAAAGCTGCCAGAGAGAAAGGGGATAAAGCGAGTTTGAAGTATGATAAACTGATAAATCACCCCGAGGGATGGATAAAGTCAGTTGTCGGCCTAATGTGCTTTAATGCTCAATTTTGTGAATATGTATGTGTCTGTGTGTAAGATTTATAGGTATGCTTGATGAAGTTAAAATAACTCAGGAAATAAGATATTCTACTAGATTATAATATAGAATTTATTTAACTTTAATTAAGATGACCAGAATAAATAAATTACCTAAAGGTTTAATACTTGCACAAAATTCAAGACCTGTCTTTATTTTTACAATTGAATAAAATAGACATACTTATGATTTCTGAAACTCATCTGGATCACTTCATAGATAATTCAGAAGTGGATATAGGGGGGTTTTCAATTTACAGAAAGGATAGAAACAGATTTGGAGGAGGTGTAGCCATTTATATAAGAGATCATTTTCCTGTTAAAATGAGACATGACTTAATGATTGATGATGTTGAAGTATTATGGGTACAGGTACATCTTCCACATTTGAAACCTATTATTCTTGGTTGCTGTTATAGGCCACCTAGTGCCAGGATACAGTATGTTAATGATTTATGTAATATGCTAGATAAGGTGACTGAGGAAAACAGAGAGATATATTGGTTGGGAGATTTAAATATTGATTGGCTGTCTGATATTTGTCCTTTGAAAAATAAGCTTAAAATCATGGCAGACACTTGTGGTTTATCTCAATTAATGGATCAACTGACGAGAATTTCTAGTAACAATACAGGATTTTTAACTTCAAAATGTATTGATCACATTTATACTAATAATCCTGATATGTGCTCAATACCCATTTCTGTAACAGTTGGCTTTAGTGATCACAACTGTATTGCTGTCTCTAGGAAAGCTAAGCTAGAGCCTGTCCTAAAATTATTATGAAAAGATCTTATAGGGTATTTAATGAGGAGTGTTTTTTAAATGAATTGGATAATATTAAATAGAACTTGATAAGTGACATTGATGATGTTGATGCATCCCTTAATTTATTTATGGACTGTTTTATGGGAGTTGTTAATAAGCATGCTCCATTAAAGAAATTTACAGTTAAAGCCGAAAGTGCTCCTTGGGTTGATACAGAGTTAAGGAGATTAATGAATCAAAAGGAAGAGGCTAAAAAGGTTGCGGTTAATTCTGACTCTCCTATGGACAAAAAATCTTATTGTATTTTAAGGAATCAGGTGACCAAGGTGAATAGAGTGAAAAAGAGAGAATATTTTAAGAAGAGAATTGAAGATAGTGGTACTGATAGTAAGAGAATGTGGAATGTACTCAATGAAATCATGGGGAAAAAATATACTTGTACTTCTTTTATTGAATTTAATGGTGTTTATTTGACTAAGCCAATACTGATTGCAAATTATTTTAATGATTATTTTGTTAATAAGATTGCTAATTTTAGAGAGACGATGAAATACACTGTGGATTACAACTCAAAGATAAAAGATAAAAGGTGCAGTTTTGAATTTAATCAGGTTAATGTTGTGCAGGTGGAAAGGTTGTTGCGATCTGTGACTGTTGGGGGGTCTGTTGGGGGGTCTGCTGGTACAGACAACCTGGATAGTCGGCTGTTGAAGTTATCAGCTGGACATATTTCTAAACCAATTTGTCACATTTTCAACAGATGTTTGATTAGTGGCGTTTGTCCAAAACTTTGGAAGGAGGGTAAGATAATTCCTTTACCCAAAGACACGAAATCAACTTTCTGTGGTTCAAATAGTAGGCCTATTAGCATCTTGCCTATTTTAAGTAAATTAGTGGAAAAGATTGTATTTAAGCAAGTGCAAGATTACTTTTCGAACAATGATTTGACTACGATGTTTCAGCATGCTTATAGACGTGGTCATTCCACCTGCACTGCAATGACACAAATGTCAGATAGCTGGTTAACATCTATTGACAACTCAATGCTTGTGGGTACACTACTACTAGACTTCAGCGCTGCCTTTGATGTGATTGACCATGAAATTTTGATTTCTAAACTTATTAGCTATGGTTTTACTTTCTCTGCAATCAAGTGGTTTAAGAGCTATTTGTCTGAGAGGTCGCAAAGAGTTTATTTTAATGGTGCTTTATCTAGTAGCAAGTCCCTGGACTGTGGTGTTCCTCAAGGAAGTTGCCTTGGACCTTTGTTATTTTCAATTTTTACAAATGATATGCCGTATATACTCAGTAAGGCTAAATTGACTATGTTTGCTGATGATACTACTCTTTATTATGCAGCCCCTACATGTTTAGAGATTAATCAGGTTCTGTCTAGTGAGATTAGCAAACTGTATAATTGGATCAAAACAAATAAACTTGTTCTAAATATTTAAAAAACTGTGAGTATAATATTCGGTTCTAAGTATAGATTATCTGATAATCCCAAAATTGATATACACGTAAATGGTCAAAATGTACAGCAAGTAAAAAAGGTGAAGCTTTTGGGACTTTGGCTTGATTCCACATTGTCATGGTCGGATCATATTAATAGTGTTGTTACTAAAATGGGTAGAGCGGTGGCAGTTGTTCGTAAATGTGCACAGCTTTTAAAATTACAGTTGTTTAGGCGTGTTGTTTGTTCATTGGTTTTGTGTCATTTGGATTATTGTTCTGTTGTATGGTCTGCGGCATCAGGCAGTCATTTAAAAAAATTACAAGTTGCACAAAATAAGGCTGCAAGACTGGTTCTTGGTGGTTCTTCGAGAACTAGAGTTGCAGAGATGCATGAACGTCTTGCTTGGTTGGAGGTCAAGCATAGACTATCTGTTAATTTGTTAGGTTATTTTCATGGAATTAATAATACTGGGATTCCTAAATTTCTTTATGATAATATAACTTATTGCTCAGATATGCATTCACATTATACAAGAGGGGTGAATAGCCGACAGATTTCTTTACCACTACCTAAATCTGACTGTATGAAGAGGACTGTGTTTTATAGGTCAGCTGTATATTGGAACAATCTTCCAGTTGGGATTCGGGACAACGAGGGAAAAAGGGTTTTAAAAAAAGACTTAGACTACATTTGTTTTCGATATCATAATATTATCTGGATTGGTTGAGTGAGGTTGTATCATGTGCTATATTATTCTTTATTATATTTAGTTTGTTAGTATTTTTTGCATTGTCAGTTTTGTTTGTGAATTTATATATGATATATTTGTGAGTAATTTTGATTGTATTTATTGTCTTTTGGATGTATTGTTTGGACCCCAGGAAGACTAGCTGTCGTCTTGGCGTCAGCTAATGGGGATCCTTTGAAATAAACAAACAAATAAACAGGGGACTGTAGATGTCTGGTTCTATGTTTGCGTATGGATTATGTGTCAACATGCCTGTACTGTACAACAAATCGCCTCTCGGGGACACCAACGTATTCTAAGTATATCACGAAGGACGTTCTGAAGCCAAATGACTCGAGCTTTGGTTCTAGCCGCTGATCCGCACCTCACTGAAGGATTCAAGAACCTGTACTACTCATTACTTATGCATGCCCATATGTTGATCCTCTCTTCAGACCGTCAAGCAGTCTGGAGAATATGTAAATACATACATACAGACTAGATGCCGAAAGGAACAGGTGCACTTTCAGAGTAGGTCGCTCTATGAATTTTACCGGGTCATTATCTCTATTTATCTTGTTTTCCACATAATCAGGACTTTGTCGTCATGGTGACGAGCCTCTTCAGGTGGTCAGATCACCTGAAGATCTCTGTGACTCATAATCACATCAGCCACGGAGCTATTTTTTTATTAAGTTAGATAACGTGAGAGTTGTTGTTGTTGTCGTTACTGCAATACTTTCCACATGGCTTCGTAAATTGGGAAAGTGGGTCAAAACTGGAGGAAAATATGCAGATGTTAAGCACTCAGGAGGAAGTAGTATTTGCTCTTTTGGAGCGATATCAACTGCAGTTTCCTCATGACTAGTTTTTTAAATCCACAACTAAAATTGACTTTGAATGAAAGGCCACACGTACACGGGTAGTTTTGGAAACAGGGTGTTTTTATTTCCGCATTTGTTCCCAACAAACACGCTGACAAGAGCCAAAACAGGCTGCAATATAGGAGTCAGGCTAGATGTTTTCAAGTCCGTATGCTAAGCTAAGCTAACTGGCTGTAGCTTAATATTAAAGCTGGGGTAGGCACTTTAATTTTTTCACAAAAAATACTGAAAAAAAGACTTTTGCGCCATCTCCTCAGCTGTTTTCAGGCTTAACCCTTGTGTTGTCTTCCTGTCAACCATGGTCACTTTTTTTTCAAAATTATCATTGCTTTTTCGGACATTTTAGTCACTTTTTCAATGTTGCGGGTGCTTTTTCCAACATTTTTGTCACTTTTTCAATGTTGTGGGTGCTTTTTTTTAACGTATTTGGTGTTTTTTCCAAAGGTTTTTTGATATTTTCAATGTTGTCTTATTTCCACGGCCCATTTTTTGCAAAAAAACAAAACAAACAAATTAACTGAAAACGGGTCAATTTGACCCAAGGACCCATGAGGGTTAAGTAAATCTGGCCCACGACAGGAGACTTTGGCCAATCACAGGTCATTTCAGAGAGAGACAGAGCATTCCTATTGGCTGTTTTGCAAATGCATGTCCCTCCCTGTTGATTAACCATAACCAAAGGCTCAGGGCTGCAGCTAATTTAAGACTAAACTATTAGATAAGAGGCTTTCTTTTGATCCATCTTTTTACAGTAGATATATGACAAAGTTACGTAATCATTTTGGTAATTTTAGGGCTTTTACGAAGAAAAGCGATGGTCATTCGCATAAAAAGCTGCTAAATAAGGGCATCACGGTGAAATGATTAGTTGTAACTGCAGACTGCACTTAAAGACCTTATTATTCAAAGGGACGGTGTGTTCAGGTGCTCTCCATGTTCCAGATAAAAGTTCAGATAATCAGACTATTTTACACCTGATGCAGGTAATCAACTGCAGTCATCAGTCCGTATTTTACTCCAGGAATCAGCTGCGAAGTGAAAAAAAACAACCTTTGTCGTCTGTGAAATCAACGGAAACCATCACGACTCACCTTAAGCGCATAAGGAGAAACACCGAGCAGACAAAATCACACACAGGCTTTATTTTTTCAGGCAATTTGTTCCAAAAACCAAAGATTGTAGCAGCATCTTTTTCATTTTAAATATAATAAATTAAAGTACAACAAAAGTTAGTTGTGAGATTACAAGGGGAGACAATTCTGTTAATATTCACATTAAAAAAGTAGAGGTTCTCGGACTGAAGACTGGAGCAAAAGGGGTGAAAGTATAAAACACTGTTGACAAAGGTAGTGTTTTTGATTCTAATCCTCCCGATAGAGTCCAGACCTCCAACAAGGGAGGTCACGTATGAAAACTTAAAGGTCCCATGGCATGAAAATTTCAATTCATGGTCTATATAAAAGAGACTTCAGATACAGTATTAGGGACCACTAAGGTCTATATAAAAGAGACTTCAGATACAGTATTAGGGGACCACTAAGGTTTATATAAAAGAGACTTCAGATACAGTATTAAGGGACCACTAAGGTCTATATAAAAGAGACTTCAGATACAGTATTAGGGGACCACTAAGGTCTATATAAAAGAGACTTCAGATACAGTATTAGGGGACCACTAAGGTCTATATAAAAGAGACTTCAGATTCAGTATTAGGGGACCACTAAGGTCTATATAAAAGAGACTTCAGATACAGTATTAGGGGACCACTAAGGTCTATATAAAAGAGACTTCAGATACAGTATTAGGGACCACTAAGGTCTATATAAAAGAGACTTCAGATACAGTATTAGGGACCACTAAGGTCTATATAAAAGAGACTTCAGATACAGTATTAGGGACCACTAAGGTCTATATAAAGAGACACTCGCTCTCTCATCATGAACGGCGATATTGGGGTTGAGATCAGGAAAACGATGGTGGAGACTTCAAAGAGGACGAGTCCAAAGATTTCAGATGAATTGCAGCTTTATTCAAACAGTGAATAGTCTTTCATGACAAAGAGATCCGCTTCTGCACACACACACACACACACACACACACACACACACACACACACACACACACACACACACACACACACACACACACACACTAACACACACGGATGTCTATGCAGGAATGACCAATGAACATCCGAATAACTGCGTTTTTATATTCTTCTTGTCCTTACAAATGTCAGTGTAACTATTCCTGTGGGACAGTTACCTTCAAAACTACTCTGTATTTATGAGATGTTAATAGTTTTACACATTATTATTATTATTATTACATATTCCTGCGAACTAGTGTCACAAGATCCTTGAGAATAGTTACATTCGAACACCTGGATGCATAAATACCAACCTATCAAACGGTAGCGCCTTTCATTCAATTCAATTCAATTTTATCTATAGTATCAATTCATAACAAGAGTTTTCTCGAGACACTTTACAGATAGAGTAGGTCTAGACCAGATAGAGTAGGTCTAGACCAGATAGAGTAGGTCTAGACCAGATAGAGCAGGTCTAGACTACACTCCAGAATTTACAAGGACCCAACAGTTCTAGTAGTTCCCTCCAGAGCAAGCAACAGTGCAACAGTGGCGAGGAAAAACTCCCTTTTAGGCAGAAACCTGGGACAGACCCAGACCCAGACCCAGACCCAGACTCAGACCCAGGCTCTTGGTAGGCGGTGTCTGACAGGCCGGTTGGGGTTAGAATGAAGAGTGGCAATAACAGTCACAAAAAATAGTAGTTTGTAGTAGTTCTTTGTAGTAGTTCATGGTATAGCAGGACACTGTGGGCATTACAAGGCCCAGCAGGACGTAGCAGGACGTAGCAGGACGTAGCAGGACGTAGCAGGACGTAGCAGGATGAACACGGCATCGCAGGACGTGTAGCGGGACCATGGCGACAGCTGCTACCATGATTTTGGAGCCTCCCTGATCCGCTGTATGCCAAGTCTCCCTTTAGTTTTATTATATTCTTGATTATATATTCAGTTTCCTCAGTCAGCTTCTATTAAAAATCTGGACATGGACACGTGAGGCGTTCAGGGACTGACTGTGTTTTGTTGCGTTTGAGAACTCAGAGGGGATTTGATTTACCGGCTGCTAAAACTAATAGAGATAAATAAGTCGAGGGGAAGTTGTGGATGGCAAGATGAACGGAGAGGTGGGTCTCCGTGGCAACGGATCAGACCCAATTCATTAGTGGAGTGTTTTTCATCGTCTCACCAGGCTTTATGATTTCTCTTGGTGTGTGTGTGTGTGTGTGTGTGTGTGTGTTTGTGGTCTTTTCTTGCAATTTGCGTTTGAACGTGGTTTGATTTTAAAAATGCCCCCCCCCTCCCCATATTTTCTTGCAGATTCTCAAACAGGATCAGATTCATTGTGAGGCCACAATCACATTTATCTGGTTTTCTTTGGCCCGCACCGATCTCTTTACCCTTGTGTCGTCTTCCCGTCAATCGTGCAACTTTTTGTTTTTCTGGGTCAAAATTGAAACCTTTTGATTGTTTTTTTTCCCAAAACCTTTGTTGCTTTTCCCCCTGATGTTTGTGTCAATTTTGTGTCAAAGAAAACACAAAAAGGCACAGAAAACTGTGCCTTTTTGTGTTTTGTTTTGACATTTTAGTCACTTTTTTCCATGTTTTTTCATAAAAAAAAAGTTTTTGAATGCTATATATTTGAAAATAAAATCCAAATTTAAAGAAAGCAGTGGGCTGATGATTTATTTTACATGTTGTGTGGAACAATCCGTGTTATTTTCTAAAAATTTTGGTTGAAAGACACTTTTTTTTCCCCCAAAAATGGGTCAAATTTGACCCGAAGACAACACAAGGGTTAAAGGAGGCTTAAAGACAAAAAGCAGCCTCTAAAAAAACTCCTATTTCATCCATTACTCTTGAGTGCTTTCATGTTATTGCTCCATCACCTGTAGACCCAGAAGAGTGAGAAATAGTTAAGTCTTCATCAGTCCACATCGCCAAAGCTTCAAAGGTTCGGGGGGGGAGGGGGTACTGGAGAGGAAGCTTCACTCAAATAATTGTGAGTGTCGGAGAAGCTGCAGATCAAAGCGGCGCCTTATCTCACCAATTATGTTGACGTGTGCGTCGGCTAAATCCATGAAATCCTCGCTATACTATCAGGCGAGTGTTTCAGAGTGTCCAATTAACGATTTTGTTGTTCGTAAGCTATTTATCCGCCGGAACATGACAAACCGTATGAAACGAAGCCTGAATGAGGATTTGTTAGTTGTTCCAATTTCATATAATTGGCTTTTAGAAGAGATACGATGAGAACAAACACAAAATGGCCGACCAAAACACAAAAAAACAAGATGGCGCTGACCAAAATACCAAATCTGAGGGTGATGGGGGACGTCACTGATGCTACTTGCTTTTCTTTAAATGATGTTCATTTCTTTACTGTTTAATCTTTTATACTGCACTGTAACTTTTATTCTTGTGTTTTATCTGTTTTTATTTTTTAAATGTTTCTTCTGTGTTTTATCGGTTTTATTTTCTTTTAACTGATTTTGTGTAAAGCACTTTGAATTGCCCTGTTGCTGAAATGTGCTCTATAAATAAAGCTGCCTTGCCTTGCCTTACTTCTGTTATTTTACAGTTTATTCTTGAAGCCCATTTCTGTATTTGGTCGTTTTCTGGAGAGATTGTCCTCCGAAAAAAAGCTCCTGTTTAACACTACGTAACTCTAACTTATTAACTTTAGTTTTACAGTTACTTTTGGAATTTATGGTCAATAAAGCTCATTTATAGGAAATTATACCTAATGTTTGAGTTAGAAAAGCAGAAATTAGGAATTATTGAGACTAAAATGAAAGGAATGGATGTTGATGATAATCACAGACTGGAATATGTCAACTTTTACTCTCAATACTATTTCAAAAACACTTCAATTTGGTTTCAAATGCTATAAAATTGAATAAGACGCCCCAAAATTAATGAAAGTAGAGATTTGTACTTGGCAAAGAGCGTTGTGTGGAATCAATCATGTTATTTTGCGGAATTAAAAGAACATTGATATAGGAAAACTATATATCAGAAATTTGGGTTTCTTTCAAACACATTTTCCAAAAAAGTACCGTGGATGGTTCCTGACAACGCTCCTCACAAGTTAAATAAATAATCAGTTCACTACTTTCACTGAATTTGTGTGTTTCTTTTGGTCAATTTGATAGAATTTGGAGAAAAAAACAATTGGTAAAAGAATTTTTTTTCAAAAGTGTAAAAAAAAAGAGAAATGTCAAATAAAGTGATAAAAATGTGAAAAGATGTCGAAAAAAAGTAACTATTTTTTTTTTAAAGTGACAAATGTAAAAGTAAAAAATAAAAACTCACGAAAATTTAAAAAGGCTCAAAAAACGTTAACAAACGTTGAAAAAGTGACAAAAATCATTGGGGGAAAGACACAAAAGGGTCGAAAAAGACGACGAAAAATGTTAATAAAAGTGACAAAAATGTGAAAATATGTTGAAAAAAGGAACAGAAATTTTAAAAAAAAGTAATAATAAAATAAAAACTTTAAATCTGTTGGAAAAGTACCGTGGATGGTTCCCTACAACGCTCCTCACTAGTTAAATAATCAGTTCACTACTTTCACTGAATTTGTGTGTTTTTGTCAATTTGGTCAAAGAATTTGGAGAAAAAACAATTGGTAAAAGAATTTTTAAAAGCCTAAAAAAAAGGGAGAAAAATCTCAAATAAAGTGAGAAAAATGTGAAAAGATGTCGAAAAAAGGAACAAAAATTTTAAAAAAAGTGACAAATGTAAAAAAAAAAAAAAAAAACTTTTGGGAAAAACCCACGAAAATTTAAAAAGCCTCAGAAAAAAAATCAACGAACGTTGAAAAACTGACAACATCATTGGGGGAAAGACACAAAAGGGTCATAAGAGACAATGAAAAATGTTAATAAAAGTGACAAAAATGTGAAAAGACGTCAAAAAAAGGAACAAAAATTTGAAAAAAAGTGACAAATGTAAAAAAAAAAACAACAACTTCTGAGCACTCCAGACCCTTTTTCTACTGATTTTCCACATTTTCTTTTGATATACTGTAGTTTACCTTTTAATATGAGTAAGAAGTGGACGGGGGAAGACAAAGTGACAAATCCTGGTGGAAAAGCTGCTGTACGGCTGTCACGGTAACTATGGTAACAGAGGGAGTTTAGTCATCTATATCATCCTGCAGCATTGCAGAGAATGTCAGTTTGGTTCCTCTCGGTTTTAATCCCCTTGTTGTTATTATTTTATTATCAATGTATTTGTCAGGACAATGCAGCGCACATCATTACATACAGAATTATTACAGTCCAGCCCATAATGTGTGCAGATGTGTTATTAGCCAATAGCAACCCCCGTCCCTGGTCTGGCCTTTCTAAAACCATTATCCAAATATACATTTTTAGAAGGACATAGTGTGAGTTACATAGTCATGCAGCAAATACATTGTATACTAATATATTACATCCACATTTCACAGAGTTGAGACCACATCAACAGCATAAAAAATGTCCTCTTCCAAAAAAAAGAGGACACTCGGCCGGCCTCGAGACACAAATTCGGCTTCTCAGAGGTTAATTAATTTTTTTATTTTTTTTATTTTTATTTTTTTTAGGAAATTCTTTATTAGGATTAATAGCGATGTGACATCTCGTTTTCGAGGGGGTCCTTAAAGGCAAAAAAAAATAAAAAATAAAATACAGTACATTTACAATTAGACAAAACAGTTAAAACAACTTGAGGGGACATAAAAAATAAAAAAATAAATAAAAAAAACCACACATCCCAAACATACACACATGCTGACAAACAAAGACAAAAGCTCTCCATCACACCAAAATCACCCAAATCCTCCCCATTCCAACCAATGAATATTAGACAATAAACAGTTAAGGTTATTAATATAGACAGTTGAGAATAAATAAAATATACATATAGTATGTACAAATACATACTGTACGTGTACATACATACACACAAATAATAAAAAATAAATACAAAATCAATTATAAGTTTCAATTATGAATATCAAGTATCAGAAAAACTGTAATGTATGAATGTATGAAGAGACATCTTAAACTGGTGAGAGAGCATCTCGGGTTACGTATGTAACCCTTGTTCCCTGAGATAGGGGAACTCTGAAAGACCTCGGTAAACCATTCAATCGGAGGGGGCTTTAAATTTAAAGGCTCTCCTCCCAACGTCTTTGGATATATGCGGTGCGAAGAAGAAAATATGGTCGGTGTCTCCGAGGCTATGGGATGATCGATATACAATCAAATGTTTCAGAAAAAATGGATAATCTGAAAAAATACATGTGTAAACAAACTGCAACCAGCAATATTCAATACAACGAATCGCTTTATTATGACTCAATGGGACAAAATAATTCATGTAATAAAATAAAATCTGTAACAACCCGAAACAAAATAATAGCTCTCTCTTCAAATAAAGAAATAAATATGAAATAATGTTGTAAATATGACCTTTTTGGTGTCAACTTCAAAATCCAGCTTCAACTAAATATCTCTTAAAACCTTTTCAATGTAAGATCAGGTTTTTCTGGTGTCCATGTGAGCTTTGAGATCTCCAGCACCTTCATTAGATACTGAAACAAATGTACTAGCATATATATATATATATATATATATATATATATATATATATATATATATGTATATATATATATAAGGCAGCCTCTCTGGAATTATGTCAACAAAGTACCGTAGTATTATGTGCAATGCGCCAGTCAATTTAAGTACACGCTTATAATGGTCCCATGAAAAACAGTGAAAACCGGACATTGTCATGAATTTATAACCTAACCCCCTCCCCGGACGCTCCGGACGCCCCAGACAGGACGTAACAAGTGGACATGTCCAGGCAAAGAGGACGCTTGGTCACCCTCGTTAACTCTAAATCAATTATAAAGCTTTTACCACAAATGACCAGGGTACAAGCGGCCAAAATGGATTTCCTCAAAGGGGAGGGGGATCGGGTGAGAAGCTCAGTCCTCCAAGAGGAGCTCGGAGTAGAGCCGCTGCTCCTTCACATCGAAGGGAGCCAGTTGAGGTGGTTCGGGCATCTGGTAAGGATGCCTCCTGGGGGTCCCTAGGAGGTGGTCCAGGCACGTCCAGCTGGGAGGAGGCCTCGGGAAGACCCAGGACTAGGTGGAGGGACGTCCAGCTGGGAGGAGGCCTCGGGGAAGACCCAGGACTAGGTGGAGGGACGTCCAGCTGGGAGGAGGCCTCGGGGAAGACCCAGGACTAAGTGGAGGGACGTCCAGCTGGGAGGAGGCCTCGGGGAAGACCCAGGACTAAGTGGAGGGACGTCCAGCTGGGAGGAGGCCTTGGGGAAGACCCAGGACTAGGTGGAGCGATTATATCTCCAACCTGGCCTGGGAACGCCTCGGGATCCCCAGTCGGAGCTGGTTAATATGGCTCGGGAAAGGGAAGTTTGGGGTCCCCTGCTGGAGCTGCTGCCCCCGAGACCCGATACCAGATAAGAGGATGAAGATGGATGGACTATGAACGCAAACTTCTTCAAACACAGAGATGTTCTGATAAGAGTTAGGAGTTGTTGCTCTCTTCTTTGTTCTTCCACTTCCTTTTCTCAGGAAAACGGTTCCCCGAGAGCTCAGATGTCATTTTGGTCCCTAACTCAGAAGCTTTGTGGAGCCACTCGACACACAGAGACCATCAATCAGTCGCAAGAATCCAATCCCAAAAGAGAACAACAAGGATGACGTTCATGCAGGCCGGCAGGCAACATCCAATAAGGAAACAGAGAGAGAAAGTTCGACGTTTCCTGCGACACAAAAACATCATCGTACTCATAATGTCTCTGTGTGTGTTTCCTGCTCTGAGCCCTGAAAGAAAGACCTCGTCTGAGGCGGAAAAACCTCCGCAAGTTAAGAAACAACGGAGATGGACTGGAATCGTCATGTCCTTTATTCATCATCTGAAGGATAAAATAACACCAGTGTCTTTGAAAGGTAGAATACTACCTAGAGACCTACCCAGAGACCTACCTAGAGACCTACCCAGAGACCTACCTAGAGACCTACCCAGAGACCTACCTAGAGACCTACCTAGAGACCTACCTAGAGACCTACCCAGAGACCTACCTAGAGACCTACCTAGAGACCTACCCAGAGACCTACCCAGAGACCTACCTAGAGACCTACCTAGAGACCTACCTAGAGACCTACCAAGAGACCTACCTAGAGACCTACCTAGAGACCTACCTAGAGACCTACCAAGAGACCTACCTAGAGACCTACCTAGAGACCTACCAAGAGACCTACCTAGAGACCTACCTAGAGACCTACCTAGAGACCTACCCAGAGACCTACCTAGAGACCTACCAAGAGACCTACCAAGAGACCTACCTAGAGACCTACCTAGAGACCTACCTAGAGACCTACCCAGAGACCTACCTAGAGACCTACCTAGAGACCTACCTAGAGACCTACCTAGAGACCTACCCAGAGACCTACCTAGAGACCTACCCAGAGACCTACCCAGAGACCTACCTAGAGACCTACCTAGAGACCTACCTAGAGACTGAATGAGAAGGGGGACATGGGACAAAGCAGTAATCAGAGGACTAAAAATCTCTTTTGTCACATCAGTCAATACTCCCACACCTCTGTGGGAAGCTGCCACACGCTGGATCATGAATGAATGCTTCACAATGTCCGTTGCTGTGTGTGTGTGTGTGTGTGTGTGTGTGTGTGTGTGTGTGTGTGTGTGTGAAATACTGAAGGGTCGAAAGTGACAAAAATGTGAAAAGATGTCGAAAAAAAGTAACAAAAATGTCATAAATAAAAAAACTTTGGGAAAAAAAAAAAAGCTCAGAAAAAGTCGACAAACGTTGAAAAAGTGACAAAATCACCGGGGGGGGGGCACAAAATGGTTGAAAAAGACGACCATAACCTCGATAAAAGGTTTTTCATTTTAAATTTTGACTCAGAAAAACTAACATTTCCAGGTCGAAAATCTTTTGTTGACGCTTTTATTGATGTTTTGAACATTTTCTTATGTTTTTGTCCCTTTTTTCAACACTTTTGACGCTTCTTTTCAATGTTTGTCACTTTTTTTGATGTTTTCAACACTACGTAGCACTAAATTAACTTTAGTTTTACAGTTATTTTTGAATTTTATGGTCAATAAAGCTAATTTATAGGAAATTATACCTAATGTTTGAGTTAGAAAAGCAGAAATTAGGAATTATTGAGACTAAAATTAAAGGAATGGATGTTGATGATAATCACAGACTGGAATATGTCAACTTTTACTCTCAATACTATTTCAAAAACACTTCAATTTGGTTTCAAATGCTATAAAATTGAATAAGACGCCCCAAAATTAATGAAAGTAGAGATTTGTACTTGGCAAAGAGCGTTGTGTGGAATCAATCATGTTATTTTGGGAATTAAAAAGAACATTGATATAGGACAACATGAGGACAACATGAGGACAACACGAGGACAACATGGAGACAACATGAGGACAACATGAGGACAACATGAAGACATGAGGGCAATATGAAGACAACATGAGGACAACATGAAGACATGAGGGCAACATGAAGACAACATGAAGACAACATGAGGACAACATGAGGACAACATGAAGACATGAGGGCAACATGAAGACAACATGAGGACAACATGAGGGCAACATGAGGGCAACATGAGGACAACATGAGGGCAACATGAGGGCAACATGAGGACAACATGAAGACAACATGAGGACAACATGAGGACAACATGAAGACAACATGAGGACAACATGAGGACAACATGAAGACAACATGAGGACAACATGAGGACAACATGAGGGCAACATGAAGACAACATGAAGACAACATGAGGACAACATGAAGACAACATGAAGACAACATGAGGGCAACATGAAGACAACATGAAGACAACATGAGGACAACATGAAGACAACATGAAGACAACATGAGGACAACATGAGGACAACATGAGGGCGACATGGGGACAACATGGAGACAACATGAGGGCAACATGAGGACAACATGAGGACAACATGGAGACAACATGGAGACAACATGAGGGCAACATGAGGACAACATGAGGACAACATGGAGACAACATGAAGACAACATGAGGACAACATGAGGGCAACATGAAGACAACATGAGGACAACATGAAGACAACATGAAGACAACATGAGGACAACATGAAGACAACATGAAGACAACATGAGGACAACATGAGGACAACATGAGGGCAACATGAGGGCGACATGAGGGCGACATGAGGACAACATGGAGACAACATGAGGGCAACATGAGGACAACATGAGGACAACATGGAGACAACATGGAGACAACATGAGGGCAACATGAGGACAACATGAGGACAACATGAAGACAACATGAAGACAACATGAGGGCAACATGAGGACAACATGAGGACAACATGAAGACAACACGAGGACAACATGAGGACAACATGAGGACAACATGAGGACAACATGAAGACAACATGAGGGCAACATGAGGACAACATGAGGACGACATGAGGGCGACATGAGGGCGACATGGGGACGACATGAGGACAACATGGAGACAACATGAGGGCAACATGAGGACAACATGAGGACAACATGGAGACAACATGGAGACAACATGAGGGCAACATGAGGACAACATGAAGACAACATGAGGACAACATGAAGACAACATGAGGACAACATGAGGACAACATGAAGACAACATGAGGACAACATGAGGACAACATGAGGACAACATGAAGACAACATGAGGACAACATGAGGGCAACATGAGGACAACATGAAGACAACATGAAGACAACATGAGGGCAACATGAGGACAACATGAGGACAACATGAGGACAACATGAAGACAACATGAGGACAACATGAGGACAACATGAGGACAACATGAAGACAACATGAAGACAACATGAGGACAACATGAGGGCAACATGAGGACAACATGAGGGCAACATGAGGACAACATGAAGACAACATGAAGACAACATGAGGGCAACATGAGGACAACATGAGGACAACATGAAGACAACATGAGGGCAACATGAGGGCAACATGAGGACAACATGAGGACAACATGAGGGCAACATGAAGACAACATGAGGACAACATGAAGACAACATGAAGACAACATGAAGACAACATGAGGACAACATGAGGACAACATGAGGACAACATGGGGACAACATGGAGACAACATGGAGACAACATGAAGACAACATGAGGGCAACATGAGGACAACATGAGGACAACATGAGGGCAACATGAAGACAACATGAGGACAACATGAGGACAACATGAAGACAACATGAGGACAACATGAGGACAACATGAGGGTTAAACAGTAATATATCTGATTGGCATCCGTTCTCTTTGCTGTGACGATATTTAGCTCAGGTGCCTCCCATTTCTTTTGATGATCTTTGAGATGTTTCTGCAGCTTGATTGGAGCACACCTGTGCTCAAATCATCTGATTGGACCGGATTAGTAAAGACACACACCTGTGTACAAGGCCTCCCAGCCGCCGGTGCAGGTTAGAGCAAAAGCCAAGCCATGAGTCCTTTTTGTTAGTTTCTTTAATTTGGATCCACATTAGCTTCAGCATCCGCTAGAAGCTCTTCTTCCTTCCTAGACTCCTGCACTCTGTTTGGTGACAAAAGGGTTGACATCACACACACATTAGACATTATTTCACATTACGCATCAAATTTCTTTTCATTTTCTGGGACTTTTCCTATTATTGTAGTGACAGTGGACAGACATGAAAGGGGGAGAGAGATGGGGGGACGACACGCAGCAAAGGGCCACAGGTCGGATTTGAACCCGGGCCGCTGCAGGACTCGGACCACATGGGGCCAACGCTCTCTCTAGGTGAGCCAGAGGCCACACCACACATCAAATTAATCAAAGGCAACGAAAAAAGTACTATTTATTACTCCAAATGAATCAATTTATAAAGAATAAATAACAAAAAAGCCCATATAACCAACTCTTTCTACGTACAACATACTGCACAGTGCATACTTTGTTTACTAGATGTATTTTTGGTGTTATAAATCCATGTGTGCTGGGCATTTGTGTCTGTGTGCTCTGTGTAAATCAACCTTTAAATTTATTCAATCCACTGAGTGATTTAAAAAAGGCCTTAAAACATTTCTTTTTAGCAAAGCTTTTGGTCCCCTTTAGATGTTTTTTAGAATAAGAATAGCTTTATTTATTTTTTATTTATTATTCTTTCTTTTTATTTTATTTTTCTCTTTTTTACCTGTAGTACTTTGAGATCTATTGATGAAAAGTGCGTTATAAATATAATGTATTATTATTATTATTATTATTATTATTATTATTATATAGCACCTTTCATTCAAGCATGCAGCCCAAAGTGCTTCACAGAACAAAATGACAAATAAATCCCAAAAAGAAGCAACAATGAGACCATAAATTCAGTTCAATTCAAGACCTTTTATTTGTCCCCGAGGGGTAATTAATTTTGCTACAGTAGCAAAGAAGTTGATGAATGTTGTTGTCTTTGTTGTCATGTGCTGTATACATGACAACAAAGACAACAACATCGATTAAATATACAGGATCAGACCAAAATGGGGAAATAAATACAACATTAAATGTTAAGTCCCAATGTCCTTATGTGCAACGTTACCTATTCTTTACAGAGTTAATTGTCCTCGGGTCAAATTGACCCATTTCAAAGTGTTTGTATCAAAAATATAGATTTCTTTAAACCAAATTGCCCCAAAATAACATGGACGATTCTATAAAACATTACTTTCATTGAATTTTGTTGGTGTCTTATAGCATTTGAATTATTTTGTTTAATGGTTTCAAAACAGTATCCGGACTAAATTCTGACATCTACCCCTCTGTGATCCACTCAACATCCTCTGATCTTAACTATTAGTCAAAATAATTCATAATTTCTGCCTTTTTAACTACAAATGTATGTATAACTTGATATAAAATGAGGTTTGTTGTTTATTCCAAGAATAAGATTAGATTAGATTAGATTATACTTTATTTATTCCACAACGGGGAAATTTCCTTATTACAGCAGCAGCATTTTCTTCTATACAGCAAAAAACACACAAACAAGTAAACACACAAGAAATACAGGCAAAACAATAAACAATAATTATAAGGTAGACAGAAAGTAAGCAGAATGGCGTCAAATAAAGGTATTTTAAAGTATATTTTAAAGTGCGGCCATGATACAAGAAAACAATATTGCAGTGTAAGTGACGTTAAAATTAAATTTAATGTGTAATTGGAGTAGTAAAGCATAAAAAATAAGTATAAAACCTATTATTAGGTAATTAGGTATTAGGTAAAAATAAGTATAAAACCTATTATTAGGTAATTAGGTATTAGGTATTAGGTAAAAATAAGTGTAAAACCTATTATTAAACCAGCTTAGGTTAAGCCAAGAGCATGGAAAAAGTGACAAATATATCAGAAAAAGCGACAAAAACATTGGAAAAGCCCGAAATAATATTCATTTTCAATTTTGACCTGGAAGGAAGAGTTCGTGGTTAACGGGAAGACACCACGAGGGTTAATCAGAGAGATAGCAGAGGGTATGAAGGAGAATTTATATCTATTTGTTTTGGCTGGTGGCTGATAAAAGGAGACGTGTCTTGGAGGGGGACAGCAAAGGTGATATTCTTATTTATTTTTGTATTCATGCATATCATAACTTTGCTAGAGGGGCCATTGGTCTGTGCATATGATACTGTCAAGTAGTAGTTTTGTTGTGGGCTGGGCTGGGGATGGGGAAGGAGAGGGGGGGGGTATGTACAGATAAAACATTGTTAAAACTGTGCAGACAGGTGAATCCTACAGGGGTCACAGACATGCACGGCCTCCTGTCAGATGAGTTTCCAGGCGGTCTGCAGGTCACCCGCCCGGCTGACGGGACATCGGCCTCGTTAGGACTTAATGAACTGTCAGAGACCTGTAATTAGCCCCTCGGACCCAGAGAGCCTCTGTGTTTACCTTCGCAGACGCCCCAGCTTCAAACTTCGGAGAGAACTGAGTTGTTAATTAGACCGTATCTGCCCCGTCGGGAGTGACCCCCCCCAGCCAGTGGAGGAGACAACTCTTCACCTTTGCTTTTATTTTTGTAAGTAACGTTACAGCTGATTTCATGAAACATTCTCATCGCTTGTTGCCACTCCAAAAACAGAAGAACTGACACACACAAGGTCCCACGGCATGAAAATGTCACTTTATGAGGTTTTTTAACATTAATATGTGTCCCCCCAGCCTGCTTATGGCCCCCCAGTGGCTAGAAATGGTGATAGGTGTAAACCGAGTCCTGGGTATCCTGCTCTGCCTTTGAGAAAATGAAAGCTCAGATGGGCCGATCTGGAACTTTGCCCCTTATGAGGTCATAAGAGAGCAGGGTGTCCTGCGTGTGTCCTTAACCGTCCCGTTACTGCCGCGTGTCAGGGAAGCCGCTTTCTTCTTTAAATTATATGTTATTCCCGTGTGTCACGGAACCGTAAGCCCACGCACAAGCTTTTCCTAATCAATAAATCAATAAACAGTACATCAATAAACAGTATATCAATAAACAGTACATCAATAAACAGTATATCAATAAACAGTATATCAATAAACAGTACATCAATAAACAGTATATCAATAAACAGTATATCAATAAACAGTATATCAATAAACAGTACATCAATAAACAGTACATCAATAAACAGTACATCAATAAACAGTATATCAATAAACAGTATATCAATAAACAGTATATCAATAAACAGTATATCAATAAACAGTACATCAATAAACAGTACATCAATAAACAGTATATCAATAAACAGTACATCAATAAACAGTACATCAATAAACAGTACATCAATAAACAGTACATCAATAAACAGTACATCAATAAACAGTATATCAATAAACAGTATATCAATAAACAGTACATCAATACACAGTATATCAATAAACAGTACATCAATAAACAGTACATCAATAAACAGTATATCAATAAACAGTACATCAATAAACAGTACATCAATAAACAGTACATCAATAAACAGTATATCAATAAACAGTATATCAATAAACAGTACATCAATAAACAGTACATCAATAAACAGTACATCAATAAACAGTACATCAATACACAGTACATCAATAAACAGTATATCAATAAACAGTATATCAATAAACAGTACATCAATAAACAGTATATCAATAAACAGTACATCAATACACAGTATATCAATAAACAGTATATCAATAAACAGTATATCAATAAACAGTACATCAATAAACAGTACATCAATAAACAGTATATCAATAAACAGTACATCAATAAACAGTATATCAATAAACAGTACATCAATACACAGTATATCAATAAACAGTATATCAATAAACAGTATATCAATAAACAGTACATCAATAAACAGTATATCAATAAACAGTATATCAATAAACAGTATATCAATAAACAGTACATCAATAAACAGTACATCAATACACAGTACATCAATAAACAGTACATCAATACACAGTATATCAATAAACAGTATATCAATACACAGTACATCAATAAACAGTATATCAATAAACAGTATATCAATAAACAGTACATCAATAAACAGTACATCAATACACAGTATATCAATAAACAGTATATCAATAAACAGTATATCAATAAACAGTACATCAATACACAGTACATCAATACACAGTACATCAATAAACAGTATATCAATAAACAGTATATCAATAAACAGTACATCAATAAACAGTACATCAATAAACAGTACATCAATAAACAGTACATCAATAAACAGTACATCAATAAACAGTATATCAATACACAGTACATCAATAAACAGTACATCAATAAACAGTACATCAATAAACAGTACATCAATAAACAGTATATCTCATGTAAAATATCACCAATAATCACGTGCAGACATGAAAGTGGCAGCAACCAGCCTAGTTACTAGATCCAAAGTCAGGATTTTACATTTCTGTCTTAACCCTTGCGCACATTAAAGAAGTTATCGCATTTTCTGACATTTTTGTCACTTTTTCAATGTTGTGGGTCCTTTTTTTGATGTTTTTTTTCAAAGTTATTTGATATTTCTAATGATGACATTTTCAACTTATTTCGAAGGCCCATTTTTAGTGATGAAAAAAACTTAAAATGGGTCAAATTTGACCCGAGGACAACAGGAGGGTTAAAAAAATGACTCCAACCTTTGATAGATTATCAAAATAATTGCCCATCCCATTAATTGCTGACAACCAATTGATTAACAGATGAATCTTCGCGGCTCTAGTTTCTAATATCACATCAGGATCTTTCAATCAATCAAACTTTATTTCTAAAGCACATTTAAAAACAACTAAGTTGACCAAAGTGCTGTACATTGACATGAAACAATAAATAGACAAAATACAACACCAGACAAATACAACCTACAGTTCTCATGCCGGATTAAAAGCCAAAGAATAAAAATGTGTTTTTAATCGGGATTTAAAAACCGGAAGACTGGGGGGGGCCAGTCTGACATGAAGAGGCAATTTATTCCACAGTCTCGGGGCTGCAACTGAGAAAGCCCGATCACCTCGACTCTTGAGTCGCGATTTAGGGACAACGAGAAGAGACTGGTTCGCTGACCTTAATGACCTTGAAGGAGCATGTGGCTTCAACAGCTCAGTGATGTAGATCTTTGTTCAGAGTCTTCCCAGAAGTGACTGTAACAGACTCAAAACACACCTGAAACAGCTAAACAAAAGCAATCGAGAACGCTCTCAATCGTGGCTCACTTCCCCCTAAAACCTCTCCACCCCCCACGCTGTCACAGCTCGCTGGTTGATTGAATCTGCCCCGATTAGTCCTGTCCCCGCTCGCTGTTTATTCCTACAGCCAGTAAACAAGCGTGCAAACAACTTGAATAAATACTTGACAGTCGTGTAAATAGCTCAGGTCCAGGTTACCACTGATGAGTCACACGCCTCTGCAGAGACACACACGGGTGTTGCCGTTGACAACGAGAGCATGCATTAGTAGACATCAAAGGCAAAAGCAATGCATGACAATGACTGGAGCTTTTATGCTTTTTTTACGGTTTGTCTGTGGGAAGAATCATAAGGTTGAGTAATATTGGAGAAGGATCACTCTTCCTGTATTATGCACATTGGCTTCTATTAGTGAGATAAGGATGTGGTCATCGTAGCGGTCTCTGGTGGATATTAAACGTACTCTGAAGAAGAAGAAGCAGCTGCTCGGCATGTGGCATCCTGCTGGAAAGCCCCATTAATGCACTCTGTGACTGTGTCTGTCAAAGGTGCTATATTAAATCAATGTAGTCCTATTATATTCATTTTATGAGCAAGTTTATGCTGCAAAGAAACGCCTGCAAACAACATTTTGCCTGAATATCAATTATTCATTTTATTAAGACGCTTTTAACCTTCGTTAACCTGGTTTCTGATGTTTTTAAGCGTTTTGTTTCCCTGTTTTTCACATTGGTTGTAGTCATTTTTACACTTTTTTCACAGCAGGAGCATAAAAATAAAGCTACAGTTAATACAAAATCATCACCTACTGCGTGTGTTTTCATAGGAAATGTGGATTCATGTGAAGGCAATGGTACTGTAGGCTTTTATTGTGAAAGCAGACAATTCCCTTTTTACTAGGAAAAAGCGAGAGAAATTAACCTTCAAAATAAAAGCATTTTACAGTTTGAAGAACCCTCAAGCTTGTGATGTAAGCATGTTCCTAACCCTGTGACGGATGTTTCCAGCTGATAGTCTTCTATCTTTGGGTTAGGTCTAAGGTTTCAAGACCCGATGTCAGCGTGTTTCCAGCTTTCAGGAATGATCTTGGAAGTTATGTTATTATTACAGATAGAAATGATGGCTGAAACTACAAAACTAAGCTCTAAAAAAAACTGGGATTATGTCTTTTAAGCGTGCATAAAACGGTAATTTACCGCAAATTCAAAATATACAGAGAAATTTTAACGCCCATAATGCAATGTTTATTACAGTAATTAACCACAAAAGAAAATTATGGTATTTTACTGGGCATTTTGTGGTAAGTAACTGTACAAATTACAGCAAAGTCTAACAGTGTGGACATCACTCCCATTCATATTGCTTATTGCCAGGTGGATGTTTCTGGCAGGAGGCTGCCTGTCAAACACGCTGAAGAACGCGTCATTGTGAGTTAATGTACAAATTAACTTTATATAATATTACTTTCCACTTTTACGATCCAGCACCCAGTCTTTAAAGTCTTCAAAGTTTCGAGGGGAGCGTGAATTCTGATGCCAACGCCCGTCTCCAGGGCTCGGTACCGACCAAATGGCCTCTGAACTCTAATACACCGGTTCCCAATCTTGTTCAGCTCAAGACCCAAAAGAGAAACCTGGTGTCTCCCCGGGACCCAAATTTACAAAAATACACCAGGAATCATTATAACATCTACATTTTTAAACTGTGGACAAAAGACGGAACAAACCATGAATTTAATGTATATGAAGTGTATTTATTCCATTATAAAAGTAATCAAAAACAGAAAAGGTCTCTATTGTCCTCTCTGTGTCTCCGTCCCCTCCCATCGTCCCTCAGGACCCACACCAACATGGTTTTAATAATGCTGACTTGAATTTAATGAGATGGATGTGTCTGGTTGAAGATATCAAACAGCTGATCTACTCTAGGTTCGGTTTTTGAAAGTGCCATTCTGAGGTCATGCTGAGGTCATTCTGAGGTCATGCTGAGGTCATGCTGAGGTCATGCTGAGGTCATGCTGAGGTCATTCTGGGGTCATTCTGAGCATTTAGTCTGTTTCTGTATTAGTTTTTCAGGTACGCTAGAGTCGAAAAGCCAGATTCTCATTTTACTCTGCCAATTGGCGACCCAATAAAACGGGTCTGCGACCCATTTTGGGTCCCGACCCTAAGTTTGGGAAACATTGGTCTAGAAAAATGAAATGAATCACAGCATCCATGCAGCGACAGACCATAATCGACTGTCTACTGACGTTGCTTGTTGATTTTCTGGTTGCTGCATTTTTTTTTAGTCGTAGATAGAATAAAACAGGAGACTTCATTCATATCTGACTGCTTGAATTTGTTGATGAAAACCATGTGGAGCCATATGTAATACTGAGGAGGTGACGCACTGCAGACTGACCTCATGAAATGGCGTATGCATGTCCATTGACTTACATTACCCTGCAATAGCGTGTGAATTAACGCCGTAGCGAGTTGGGGGGGGGGAATCACCAGACGCCTCCCGATACTATATTATTGCGATTTTAGACATATTGCAATATTTTCGTATATATTGCTAATTTCAAATGACGTCCCCAAAAGGAAACTTAGTCAACATCTGTTTCATTTATCATCATCAACACATATATAATACATACTATATAATATATTCACTGCTGCGTATGAGTCCTAAATGCAGTATCGATGCAGTATCGCCACTGAAAAAATTGCAATACTCTACTGTATCGATTTCCCCCCCCCCACCCCTAGTAGCGAGTAGTATGAAAGGATGAAAATCCGCAATGGGAGGTTGATGGGTAAAACACAGGACTTCATGTCCCACGTTTCCTAAACTCAACCCTTAGTTTCTTCTTCTTCTTCTTGCAGAGAGAGAGAGTTGCTTGTAGTTTTACGTCCGCTGTATACAGCATAGATATATATATATATATATATATATATATATATATATATATATATATATATATATATATATATATATAGCTCTAAATGCGTACAGATAACACGCCACCTGGCTTAAGAAAGGCTTAGCCTGTGTGTATAAGCCATGATGTCATGTTGTGCACCGTGATATCGGATCGTGAGACCAGTGAAGATTCACACCCCTAGTCTGGAGTGATGAAAGATACCCCGTCACTCAATACCCAACAGCAATTACTAAAGGAGCCAATGAGCACGCAGCACGCTTCTAATGATTGGCTGTCTAACGTTACACGGCGTAGAGACACAGGCTAAAAAATAAGAAGATTTGTGCCGTAATGTGATTTATTTTTGTTTTATAAAACCGTTGAGGAACTTGTTTCGAGGTCACAGCCCTGCTCGTCTCCGGGGAACAGACTGCAGACTTCAGCTGCAGCACCGTGCCTCAAAACAGGTCTGGGGGGGGATGGGGAGCTGATACAGTCTGAATCCCCCCAGAGAGGAGAAGTCTCCGGGCGAGGAGGACGTCAGTAAGTCTTCTTCCAGGAGCGGATGTACAGCTGGATGGGGACGAGGGGGTTTCTGTTCTTCAGACTGGGGTGGAAAACGTCGAAATCTGCCCGCCTCACACGCTGCAGGTAGTCCTCCAACACCACCTGCAACAACAACAACAACAACAACAAATCAATCAAATACCTGTTCTCCCCACTGTATAGAGTCTTGTTAGGAGCATAAACACTACAAAACACAACAAAAATTGTGTATATCGGGATTTTTTTTCCCCCCCAAAGATTTTTAATATCAATCCTTTTCCCTACAACTAATTTTCTCTAACAAAAAATCACTGAAATATATATAATAAGTTATTAATTTAATAAAAATTAAAATAAAATACCGTTGCTATTTTTAAGACCCTGTATTACCGCCCAACCTTAAGATTTACTACTAAATCAGCCTATTTCTCATTGTAAAACAGGGCAAAATAACAAAATAACAACGACAACAACATATTCCAAGATGTGTCAACCTTTCGGGGAAAAAAAAGAATTACTGTTTATAGTAATATCCATCTGTATATTATATTCAGTACATATTCACCTGTAAATCTTGTTCACAATACTTGTTATATATTATATTCATAGGACAAATCTATCTGTAAAATTCTGTTTATAATAGTATTCATCTCTATATTTATTCAGTACATATCCATGTCCTGCACTATGGAACCAGTGTATATCCTGCACCTGCTGCTATTGCACTTCTGGTTAGACCTAAGCTGCATTTTGTTGCCCTGTACCTGTGTAATGACAATAAAGTTGAATATAATCTAATTTAATTTAATCTAAAGCGTGTCCAGAGACATATTTCATGAGACAGACACACACATGCATGCTGCAATGCTAAATGCTTTCCTTTGTCTGTGGTTGCCCTGAACTTACATCATGCCTGCAGAGTCCACTCCTGCTGCTAGACCACAAACCTGACCTGCATCATAATCTGGGTTAACCCTCGTGTTGTCTTCCCGTTGACCCGCCACGTTGTGTGTTTCTGGGTTGAAATTTGAGCAGTTTGTTGTTCTTTTTCTACACGTTTCTCAACGTTTGTCTATTTTATTCCTTTTTTTTAGGTCACATTTTTGACGTTTTTTTTCTTATGTTTTAGTCAATTCGCTTTTTTCTATGTTTTTTGTCACATTTTCCAATTTTTTTTGGTCACTTTTTGTTGCTTTTTCCAGTGTTTTTGATGTTTTTTTGTCACTTTTTCCAATTGTTTTTGGGTCACTTTTTGTTGCTTTTTCCACTGTTTTTGATGTTTTTTTGTCACTTTTTCCAATTTTTTTTGGGTCACTTTTTGTTGCTTTTTCCAGTGTTTTTGATGTTTTTTTTGTCACTTTTCAAATTTTTTTGGTCACTTTTTTTTAACAATTTATTTGTTGCTTTTTCCAATGTTTTTGATGTTTTTCTTAGGTCACTTTTTTTTGCTTTTTCAAGTGTTTTTGATGTTTTTTTGTCACTTTTTTTTAACAATTTGTTGCTTTTTCCAGTGTTTTTGATGTTTTTTTGTCACTTTTTCTGATTTTTTTGGTCACTTTTTGGACGTTTTTTTGTCGCTTTTTCCAGTGTTTTTGATGGGTTTTTTTTTTCACTTTTCCGATTTTTTTTGGTCACTTTTTGGACGTTTTTTGGACGTTTATTTGTCACTTTTTCCAATGTTTTTGTTGGTTTTTTTGTCACTTTTTCTGATTTTTTTGGTCACTTTTGCAGCGTTTAAAAATTTTTTTTTTGATTTTTCTCACTTTATTCAATGTTCTTTTCTGATATACCGGAGCATCTGTAGGAAACCCAAACAAACATGGGGAGAACATACAAACTCCACACAGAGAGGCCCGGAACGCCCGGGATTCGAACCCAGAACCTTCTGGCTTCTTGAGGCCACCGTGCTGCAAGCGGCAGTCTAGTGTGGCTTTATAGAAAAAGGCCTGTAAACCACCACTGGATCCAGATAAAATGTTACCCCCCTCTCATTCCCCCTGCTCTGGCGTTTCCCCCCTCTCATTCCCCCTGCTCTGGCGTTTCCCCCCACTCATTCCCCCTGCTCTGGCGTTCCCCCTCTCATCCCCCTGCTCTGGCGTTACCCCCCACTCATTCCCCCTGCTCTGGCGTTCCCCCCCTCTCATTCCCCCTGCTCTGGCGTTCCCCCCCTCTCATTCCCCCTGCTCTGGCGTTCCCCCCCTCTCATTCCCCCTGCTCTGGCGTTCCCCCTCGAGAATGTTGATGAGAAATACGGTTTGTTAGTCAACACTGAGATCAGTTCTTCTACTGGAGCTGAAAACACAGGAGATTGCTTCTGGCTCATAACGTAGGAGTGTCCCGGAGCCCGTTACGTTACGTTACGTTACGTTACGTTACGTCATCTTACTTAAAGTTTAACGACTCACCGTCTGGAGGAAGGCCAGATTGGCCGCTGCCGGGACGTTGTTGCTAAACGACCGCGCCTGAAAGAGAGAACAGAACAAAACAAACTGTGTTAAAGCTGCTCGGTTCT
>JABXJD010000392.1:290000-307500 GCA_013375575.1 Percina caprodes | reverse complement strand
CGCGTTAGTGTTCCTGTGTTTTCTGTTTTTACCTGGACTTTAGTTTTTGGTTACCAGTTTTCCCTGCTGGTTTCCTGGACCCCTTTGGTTTTTGTGCATTTTTGAGTTTTTCATTAAATCATCGTAACTATCCTCGGTTTCAGCCTCTGCGTTTTGGGTCCGCCATTCACCAACCTTCCCGTAACATTTATAGGACAGCTGAAGACATAAAAAGGGGGGAGCGAGGGGGGAATGACATGCAGCAAAGGGCCGCAGGTCGGAGTCGAACCCTCGGCCGCTGTGCCGAATAGTAAACCTCTATAAATGGGCGCACGGGTTGAGCTTTATTGATTGAATACGCTGTTCTATTTGTATGTGTTTTATGAATTTGTGTATGTGTTTGTATCAAAAATGCTACATCTTAAGGGGCTATACTTTCAATAAATCCCCAAAATGTTCCCTCTGCTCTCTCACAAGCCAATCACGTTCATCGGCTGAACATCCGTATCCAACACCCACCCGTCACCTTACGGCAAATTGGCAGTGGGCAATGTTCACGGGTTGTGTAACATCCATTTGGCGCTGGCTAAATGTTGGGTTGCTTTTATTGTGGCGGGACTCAGACATTAGGCTGCAGCTGCAGCTGCTGATTGGAAGAAGGCGCCGCTGGCTGGCAACACACACAAAGAAGTGATTGGCTGCGTGGGAGGATTTCCCCGTCTCTGAGAAACAACAGCCACATTAAAGTTGTATTCCGTATAAACAACACAAGAAGCTGGAAGACAACCCTCTTTAAATGCTTTTAAATGTATTAAAATGTATTAAAAGGGCAGATCCATCCCTCTTTCTATCATTCTGTTGCTTCCCCTTAATGTTCCTCCTGTATTCAAACCCAAATATTCATATTTTGGTTGATTATGTTGACATTTAAAATGTGTGATCACAGACAGAAAGCCGTCTGTCTAACTGTACGCTGCTTGATTATGGAACAAATCATAATCACAATATTTTTGGTCAATATTAAAAAAAAATTACCATGGTAACTACCAGCAAAGGGCAGTGTACCGGGAGCGTACTGACGCTTTTTATTGATGTTTTTAACTTTTTCTCATGTTTTTGTCCTTTTTTGAACAATTTGGACGCTTTTTTTAATGTTTGTCACTTTTTTTGACGTTTTCAACACTACGTATCACTAACTTATTAACTTTAGTTTTACAGTTATTTTTGGGATTTATGATCAGTAATTCTTATTTAAAGGAAATTCTGAGGACAACATGAGGGCAACATGAGGGCAACATGAGGGCAACATGAGGGCAACATGAGGGCAACATGAGGGCAACATGAAGGCAACATGAAGGCAACATGAGGGCAACATGAGGACAACATGAAGGCAACATGAAGGCAACATGAGGGCAACGTCTCATTCAGAACAAAAGACAAAATAAGAGTTTGCTTGCAGAACGTGACGTAAAATAAATCATAAAATAACAAAATAATCCTTCTTCTCGATGATGTCATCGTTGTCTCCGTCCACCATGAAAGATATGTCAGCTTTCAGGAGAACATCAACATTCAGACAAAGTCCCTTATCCCTCATGTTGTCCTCGGGTCAAATTTGACCCATTTTGAGTTTTTTTTTTTCCCATCACAAAAAAAAAATGGGCCTTTGAAATATCAAACAACTTTGCAAAAAAAACATTAAAAAAAAGCAACCATAACATTGAAAAAGTGACAAAATGTCAGAAAAAGCGCTAACTTTTTTTTTCATGGTTGACAGGAAGACAACACAAGGGTTATTGTAACATTGCAATTATACGCAGTACATGCAATACATGTAGTACATGCAGTACATGCAGTACTGGCCCTAAAAAAACTGTTGCACCATCAGACGATTCGGCCAGTCACACACGTCCAGCATGGCTGTTCCTTTAATGGGCTTTCCCAAAAGATCAATAAACTCATCTATTTCTCTGTTGTGAGTAGTATTTTTAGCACTGTCACCTTTAAAAGAAAGACCAAAGTGAAGACAAGACCACGGAGAGAACAAAAACATCTAATTTTAAGTTTTTTTCCTCATAAAATACACAATCTAATTCTGTCTCTTTCTTTAACCCTTGTCGACTATGCAACTTTGTGTTTTTCTGGGTTGAAATGTCAACATTTTGTTCTTTTTCCGACTTTTTTTTGTCAATTTTATTCCAATTCTTTTGTCACTTTGACGTTTTTTAAATTCCGTTTTAGTCAATTTTTAAAAAAACATTTGTGTCACTTTTTCCGATGTTTCTGATGTTTTTTTGTCACTTTTTTCAGCATTTAAAAAAAATAATGTTTTTGTTGTTTTTTTTCCTGTATTTTTTGTAGTTTTTTTCAACATAACATTTAACTTTTTTTAACGTTCTTTTGTCATAGTTCTGATATAGAAAGTTTTTGTAAACGGGTCAAATTTGACCCTAGGACAAACGGAAGGTTAATGGTGCCCTTTGTACTGCATGTATTATCATTATGGATTTGAAGCCTTTTCAACAGGAGCCATTAAATGTTTGAATGGTTTAACCCTCCCCTCTTGTTCTTTTTAAATTAATTAGCCGCAGCACGTTTCTGATTAGCTTACAGCCGGGAGGAGACAGTAAACAACACAATAAAAAGCATCCAGGAGGAGGAACGTTCTCATTTATATCCTCATTGTTTACGCATGTGCTTCAACAGGGACATTCTTAATTGGTATAAACAAGGTTCAAATAAAATGCTGATGACTGTTTTGGCAGCAGCTTAATGAAAACCAGCCTGAGAAAGTAGAGAAATCAATGAGGCGTGTGAGTGGAGGCTAATACATCTCCCAACCAATTAGTTCCAAACTCATCAGGGCTGCATTAGAAAGTTAGCGCTAAAAAAAACTCAAGATGTTCTCCAGGATGTTTTCAATTAGCCGGCAGCACACTGTAGGTGCAAGCTGGAAGACACTTCATCAGCTGTCACCGAGTCTCCGAACCCTGAGCTTAGCGCTCATGTTGTCCCCGTTTTTAAAGTTTCTATATCAGAATTATACAGTAGGTTTTGTGCAGCCAAATTGCCCGAAAATAACACGGATGGTCGTATACAACGCTCTTCACAAGTCAAATTAAAGGTCAGTTCACTCCTTTCTGTTGTGGTTCGGGGTTTTGTTGGGATTATTTTTCCCTTTTGGTCCTCCTTGTGTTGGTGTCTCAGTTTTCTCCCCGGTCTTGTGTTGTTGATCCTGTCCTGTGTTCCCCTGAGTGTCTGTAGGTTCTGCTTCCTGCTTTATTTTGAAGTCTGTTCTTTGTCTTGTCTCGCCCCTAGCTTGACTTCCTGTGGCTGCCGGCTCCTGTGATTACATGATGTTTTCCACCAGCTCCCCTGCCCTCTCGTCCCCTGCCCTCTCGTCCCCTGCCCTCTCGTCCCCTGCCCTCTCGTCCCCTGCCCTCCCGTCCCCCGCCCTCCCGTCCCCCGCCCTCTCGTCACCTGCCCTCCTGTCCCCTGTCCTCTCGTCCCCTGCCCTCTTGTCACCTGCCCTCTTGTTCCCTGTTCTCTCGTCACCTGCCCTCTTGTTCCCTGTTCTCTCGTCCCCTGTTCTCTCGTCCCCCGCCCTCTCGTCCCCCGCCCTCTCGTCCCCTGCCCTCTTGTCACCTGCCCTCTTGTTCCCTGTTCTCTCGTCCCCTGCCCTCTCGTCCCCTGCCCTCTCGTCCCCTGTCCTCTCGTCCCCTGCCCTCTCGTTCCCTGTTCTCTCGTCACCTGCCCTCTTGTCACCTGCCCTCTTGTCACCTGCCCTCTTGTTCCCTGTTCTCTCGTCCCCTGCCCTCTCGTCCCCTGCCCTCTTGTTCCCTGTTCTCTCGTCCCCCGCCCTCTCGACCCCCGCCCTCTCGTCCCCCGCCCTCTCGTCCCCCGCCCTCTCGTCCCCTCTCGTCCCCTGCCCTCTTGTTCCCTGTTCTCTCGTCCCCCGCCCTCTCGTCCCCCGCCCTCTCGTCCCCTGCCCTCTCGTCCCCTGCCCTCTTGTTCCCTGTTCTCTCGTCACCTTCCCTCTTGTCCCCTGCCCTCTTGTCCCCTGCCCCAATTACCTGGTGTATTTAATGTCTAATGCCAGCCTGTTTGTCCTGTCAACGACGTCCTGTCAGTGCTACCCAGTCTGTGTTCCTGTTCGTGGTTCCCTGTGAGTTTCTCCGTGTCCTTTCTTTTTCCCCTGGACTTTTTCTGTGTTCTGCCTCTTTTGGATTTTGCCCTTTTTGGCTACCTTTTGTTTTATGAACTGTTATAATAAACTCCGGTTTACCCCCACCTGCCTGCCTGCCTGCCGCTCTCATCTCTGCATTTAGGTCCTATCCTTGTGTATACGCAACTTTCATTGAATTTTGGGTGTTTTATACAATATTACAGCATAATTCTGCTTTTTAGAGTCACAATTAAGGTATGATTTCATAAAAATACTGGTATATACTGTTGAGTCGTGTCTAGGGTGACCAGACTTCCCAAAAAATTCGGGACAGTCCCGAAACCTAAGCAGTTATCCCGAATCCTGCCCTAATCGTCCCGAAAATGAGTGCAAAGTCTCAAGAGCAGACTCCCCAGTAGTTACAGTCTGATAGCACGTTAAAAGGTGTCCGTGGTGATTGAGTTGGCCGAGTCCTGCAGCCAGCTCCCGTCGGCTGCTCATGGTGTCCCGGGACCTAATGAACACGTAGCTAAAAAGCAGAAGCATCTCTGCGGACCGGGTAAGGAAATACCTCAGGACTACCGCAAGTACACGTGATGCAAACAAAGCGTTTTTGCAATAAATGTAGGAAGGAGTTTGGTCAGATATCAGGAGTTTTAAAATTCATGTAAACCCTTCCCCCCCCACCGTCCCGTTTTTTACGTACATGCTGCAGATGTACGTGAGCCTGACTGGCGATGTCGTACACCACATCGCGGACGTTCTGCTCCCGGCTGCCACGGATGAAGTCCTCCTGAGAAGCTCCGTGCTGCAGGAACACAGAAACAAATACTACTTGTGTTTTGTGGTTAAAGTGCCCATATTATGACATTTATGGGCAAAATATGTCTCTGGTGCTTCCACACGCATACACACTCGGGATAAAAACACATCCATGGTGTTTTTAGTGAGATCCGGTTTCTGAATGTCCTCTGTCTTCAGTCTCCGGGTGAGCTGTTCAACATCTGCACGGCTTTCTACGTCACTAGAGACGAGGTGGCTAACCGTAGCATGCTAGCTCGTTCTCAATGGAAAACACTGCTCCAACAGCCACTAGTTCACCATAATCTCCAAAAGAACTACTTCAGGGTGGCTACAGGTGTCCACAAGTTAAACTTAAGACTTTTAAATACCACTTTTAAATGAAATTTAAGACCAAGCTTACAATGGAAATACAAAGTGGAAATATAAGATAGTGTAAGGAACACACACCACTTATCCACAGTAAGGAAATTGCGGTTTGCAACAGCAGAGATAGGTAAGCGTACAAAATATAGCAAACAGTGTTATCCAATAAATTACACATGAATTATTAAATTGCACTTTGAAAATCGACAACTACATATATACATATACAGTAATCTTTCCAAGTAAACACAAAATGAACAGTATGGTCAAATGACAATAATCGGTTGAGTTTAAGAACATTGACTTAATGTGTGTAATGTGAAAGGATAACACAAAAATGTTACTGCTGTTACTGTTAAATTATATTTATTACAATACTTTCAGAACATTTGGGTCCCATGAACAAATGGTTCTATCAATTGAACTGAATTGAACAAAATTAAATAAATAAATGACAATTCCAGCTGCTTTTAAAATGCAAAGACATTTATATAATAATTTGTTTGTGTGTAACAGACACAGAGAGAGAGAGAGAGAGAGAGAGAGAGAGAGAGAGAGAGAGAGAGAGAGACTCAGATGGATGGGTTGCAGTTTGTGGAGGACTTATCGTGGACAGAGAGCAGACAGCAGTGTGTCAGAGTGTTTTTCTGTGTCACTGCATCCACATCCATCACCGGCCATGTTGTTAAAGCCGGTCGACGGCGGCGGGTTTTCTACCCAGCGATGCCCTCAGAACGGTAGGAAAACACAGGCGTCCTGGGCAAAGGGCAGAAGTCTTCTCTTCTAACAGGGGTATTATGAAAGAGAGCATGCAATGCCCTGAGCACTTCCTCCAGCTGCCAGACACTGAAGCCACTTGTGAAGGCATTGTGGAGTGTGTGAAGCCCGCATCTCCACCTTTGAAAGGCCTTGTGGAGTGTGTGAAGCCCGCATCTCCCCTTTTGAAGGCATTGTGGAGTGTGTGAAGCCCACATCTCCCCTTGTGGAGGCATTGTGGAGTGTGTGAAGCCCACATCTCCCCTTGTGGAGTGTGTGAAGCCCACATCTCCCCTTGTGGAGGCATTGTGGAGTGTGTGAAGCCCACATCTCACCACAATCAGCTGCCTCTGCATGTTCCTGTCGGAGCGTTAACCCTCGTGTTGTCTCCACCTCCGGGACCCTCGAGTCCCTCGGGGCAAACTGACCCGGGGCACTTATTTGGGGTTTTAAAAACAATTCAGAAATTAAATTCATTTATCGTGAACGTGCCCTTCGAGGTCAAAATTGAATTTTTTTTTGGGTGCTTTTCCGAGGTTTTTGTCACTTTTTCTGATTTATTTGTCACTTTTTCCAGCTTTTTGGCGCTTTTTTTAAAAAAGCTTAGCTGGTTTAATAACAGGTTTTACACTTATTCTTGGAATTCATGGTCAACAAACCTCATTTATATCAAACTATACATAAGTTTTTAGTTAAAAAGGCAGAAATTGTGAATTATTTTAGCTAATAGTTAAGATCTGAGGATGTTGAGTGGATCCCAGATGGGTAGATGTCAAAGTTTAGTCCGGAAAAAATAATTCAAATGCTATAAGATTAAATAAAACACCCAAAAATTCAATGAAAATAAACATTAATGTTACCTGAAGAACGTTGTATGACATCATCCATGTTATTTTTGGGCAATTTGGCTGAAAGAAATCCATATTTCTGATATAAAACACTTAGAAACGGGTCAGTTTGACCAGAGGACAACACGAGGGTTAAAAAAGCTTCCAGTTGACATTCGGTCCATCCATTGAGATAGAAATCATTTTTCTCAGGTCAAGCTGCTGCACACACTCCTGGAAATTAAAACATGCAGACATTAGCCATTTAACAGTCAACACATCTCATTTCTGACGCCACTACTTCAGATTAATGTCAGACTGGATTGGATAAAAAAAAAAAAGAATCAATACTAATTCACAAATTAAGCAACGTGAGCCATCCCTATGGCCATAGTGTACAGTGCTGCTCATGAGTTTATGGACCCATGCAAAGTTGACTAAAAAGGGGTAAAAAATAAAATAATCTTTTGGAAATTGATCTTAATGTCTTAATAAAAGAAGGAAAAAGCCAACCTTTAAGGACACCAATTGTCTTTGTGAATGAATAATGTATTATAAATAAATAAATGAATGTTCTTCTGTAAAATACAGGGGGCAGAAGTATACACCCCCCTATATTAAATTCCCATAGAGGCATGCAGGTTTTTATTATTAAAAGGGCAGTTCCAGGATACTATGCATCCTGATAAACTTCCCTTGGCCATTTGGAATTAAAATAGACCCCCTCCCCCATACACACACACACACACACTTCACCTTACCTAGAGATTGGCGTGGTGTTATTTCAGTTAGACTAATAGATGAATTGATTTGCATTGAGAGATGATCTTATGGAAAGTTCCCCATGCCGATCTCAAGGTAAAGTAAAGGGTATGTGATGGGGGGCGGGGAACACACCACTTATCTTTGTGAATGAATAATGTATTATAAATAAATAAATGTTCTTCCTTAAAATACAGGGGCCATTTATAGAGAAGCATGGGGAACTTTACATAAGATCATCTCTCAATGCAAATCAACCCAGCTATTAGTCTAACTGAAATACCACCACGCCAATCTCTAGGTATGGTGACGGGTATGTCATGATGTGTGTGTGTGGGGGCTATTTTAATCCCAAAGGCCAAGGGAACTTTATCAGCATGCATAGTATCCTGATCCATGAAATAACTGGCCTTTAATAATAAGAATCTGCCTCTATGGGGATTTAACATATGGGGGTGTATACTTATGCCCTTAAAGGTTGGATTTTTCCTACTTTTTTAATTAAGACATTAAGATCAATTTCCAAAAAATGATCTTTTTATTCCTCCTTTTAGTCAACTTTAGCTTGGCTTCCTAAACTTCCTATACTATTTAGACATATTGGCAGGTAAACAACAGACTCTACTACCAGTCTAAAAGTCAATTTGGCTGTTTTTCATTTTAATTCTCTTGTCTAATTAACTTGTAGTGTCCTATCCATAGTTGTTATTCACTTGACAAATCAGTAAAGCTTAACTATAGGATATACAAACATATACAAGAGTAGTAGTAGTAGTATGGCAGACTTACTTTGAAATGCTGAAGTAGGTCCTGGACAGGTGCATGGCCCATGAACTGTGCTCCATAGAATCTTAACTAGACGTGGTCTTTTAACCAATCCCGCACATGCAAGTCCAGTTATTTGCTTTTGGTTGTCTGGTTCAGGGTCTCGAACCTACTTACAAACGCACATTTTTGGACTTCTGTGATGAGCTCTTTTTTTGATATATGGCGCCAATCCAAATTTAGCCACGTATCTGGTCTCGTCTTACAGTAAAAGACTGTACAAGCCCCGAATCTGGACGCATTGCTTGGAACGCTTCTTCAATCCCGTCGTTTGACGTGTATGAAATGTGGCTCGTCACGGTCCTCAGCATCCAAATCACCTCTGATCGGTGTGTTGGCGTAGAGCCACAAACCGTTCGTAGGTCAGCTGGCATTGCTGGCTGTGGATTTCCCATCGTAACATCCAGCGTTGTAGCGTTGACATCGTTGTTAGCGGTGGAAATGCTGGAGCAGGAACTAGCCATGGCGGGTTGCTGGCGTCCCTTTACGTAGTCTCTGTACGTGCGATTCCACCGCTCTGATCCCCATTGTCCCAAATTTGAAAATCTTCCGACACATAACGCTTCATAAGCATTTCCAAGCACCGACTTAGACCAAGAATACTCATTGTTTTCAAGCCATTTGTAATTGAACTTGCATTTCCTCATGTTTCTAGGTGGCTCGGTAGAGTCTTGTGTGAGGTGTCATTGAACTCAGCAGAGAGTTCCTTCTTCATTGGTGATGGTTGGCCCGCCCCCTAACCGTAAGCCACGCCCCTTTTCATAACTGGTGACCCGTTTAAGGAGGAGTCTTATGTGAGATATCAATGAACTCAACAGAGACTTCCTTCTTTATTGGTGGTTTGACCCGCCCCCCTATGAGTCAGCCACGCCCCCTTTCACAGATGTATGACGTAGAGTCTTGTGTGAGGTATCGTTGAACTCAGCAGGGAGTTCCCTTTTCATTGGTGACAATTTTCAGTGCCTGAATGACGCGCAAATGCACGGTCGTAAGGAGCGGCGTCCGCCAGTAACCCCGGCACGCGCAGATTAGCGAAGGCCCGTCCAACGCTGCTTGCAGCTTTAATTGAACTTGCATTTCCCCATGTTTCTAAGTGGCTATCAACCATTGCTGTGTGCGGCGATATTACGAATCTCACTGACTACGGCCACGCCAAGACCCGCCCACGAAGCAGCTCGATTGGTTGGAGTTAGGCATTTGACCTTGAGTGGTTAAGGTTAGGATAGCAGATTGGTTGATGTACAAATGACGTTATGTTACTGCAACCACGCAGCCCAAAGCCCACCAGAAAAAAATATTCGACCTGGCTGGCAGAACAGATGCATTTTCAGCCTGCATTTTCACCATGACATGACACAAACATATTTAAGACCTATCCAATCTGAATTTAAGACAATTTAAAAACATTTTAAGGCCTTATTTTTAGGAAAAGTGATTTAAGACTTTAAGAACCTGCGGCCACCCTGTACTTCCATGTCCCTGTTCTACTTCCTGTCCCTGTTCTACTTCCTGTCCCTGTTCTACTTCCTGTCCCTGTTCTACTTCCTGTCCCTGTTCTACTTCCTGTCCCTGTTCTACTTCCTGTCCCTGTTCTGCAGGTATTCCACCAGTGGCCCTGGTCTAGAAGAAGTCTCCCAGCTAATCCTGCCTTGGACTGACCAAAGCTGGAGAAAGAGTTATCTAGCTGATGGGATCTTACCGAGCTACTGAGCATGTGCAAAGTGAGATGTCTCACTCTGGAGATAAAACTAGTGAGATGTCTCACTCTGGAGATAAAACAGAGACCTAATCACACAGGGTGAAAACAGGATCTGCAGCAATGTGCAGCACAACAAAAATATGGTGTTTTTTGGAAATTAAACCATGTAAACCTATTCTGATACAACCTCAAAATACAATTATGAACCTGAAAATTAGCAGAATATGGGCGCTTTAATATCTTTTCAGTGCAGCAGTATCCATATTTAGCTCTCTTTAATCTGCAGAATGCAGAAACTTTGGGCGATGTAGTACGCCACCCCTGCACCGGCATGCCGCCGGGGTACGCCACCCCTGCACCGGCATGCCGCCGGGGTACGCCACCCCTGCACCGGCATGCTGCCAGCACACACTGCAGGGGGAACGTTTCAGCTCTGGACTTTGTTTTAAGAGGATTAAAATCCAAATCTAATCCGTCTTCTTTTTACTTTTCATTTTATCTTCCTTTCTTCTTACATGAACACAATCACAATAGGGGTGGGGGAAGAAATGGATAAGGCATAGTATCGCAATATTTTACATGGCAATTCTGTAAAGATACACAGATGCCAAGTATCTATCTATCTATCTATCTATCTATCTATCTATCTATCTATCTATCTATCTATCTAATGTATAAGTGCATTGATGTGTTGGTCATTTTGCAGCAATAAAATTGAAGTGAGATGAACAGACAGACATTTATATTTTTCGATATGACAGATGTTGACAAAGTTTCCTTTTGGTGAAAATGTAATAAATTTCAATATATCGTTTAAAATTGCAATAATATCGTATTGTGATTATCTCATATCTGGTGACTGCCACCCCTACTGCACACCAGTGTTAATATCCAAATAAGAAACTCAAGACTTCTATAAAAGAAAAAAATGAAAGTGCTCATATTATGCTCATTTTTCAAGATGGAAAGGAAAAATAATAATAATTCCTTCAGTTTCAAAAAAGGGCCTTTGCTGCAGTTGGTGCTCTAATAAAGACCAAAACATGTCTCCCTTTTTCTGACATTTGATAGAACAAACAAAGTAAATCGACAGATTTATCAGTAATGAAAATAAGCAGCAAATAGAAGCAACCCTACACAGATTCTTTACTCAACACCTGCAGACTGCAGACTGACTTGAGGCTCTGACGCAGTTATTTGACCTGATCTCTTTCTCTTATACGGGACGAATATAACGAGACGTTTTCTCTTTCAAGAACATTTTGAACTCAAATACTGCTCGAGGGTCGATGGGAAGACGGAAAGAATGACGCGGGTAGTATTTAAGGTTAGGAGAAAAGAGCTGTGAGACACATCAGGAACACAAAGCAACTTTGTGAAATACTTCCAGTCAAAAAATAATAAAACAAAATACACAACACCAGACTTTTAACCCTTGTGTTGTCCTTGGGTCAAATTGACCCATTTCAAAGTGTTTTTTAACAGAATTTGTTTTAAAAAAAGCGCCAAAAGCATAGAAAAAGTGACAAATAAATCAGAAAAAGTGACAAAAACATTGGAAAAGCACATAAAAATGTTCATTTTCAATTTTGACCAGGAAGACCTTTAACAAGGGTTAAACAATCGGCTTAAAATCCAATCTACAAGTAAATAAAAAAATTGGATACTACTCCGAAAACGTCCCAATGACACTCCTCAGTGCAATAAGCTGACTGCTGCTCTCTTTAATTTGCAATGCTTGGCTCCCATGTGCTTGTGTGTAATTTTAATTTGATTTATACTGTTCTTACTTTAGTTTTACACACACACACACACACACACACACACACACACACACACACACACACACACGTTTCAGCTAACGATTATTTTCATTATCGATTAATCTATTGACTATTTTCTGATTGATTGATCTTGGTTTGGTCTCTAAAATGTCAGAAAATGGTAAAAATCCCAAAGAGATATATATATAAAAGATATAAAACTATAAAAGCAGCAAATCTTGGGAATTGTTGGGTTTCTGTAAATAAAATCAGAGTACGGTAGCAGTAGACCTGCTGTTGTGATTTGGCGCTATATCAATAAAATTCAAATTTTACTGGATAAGCAGATGAAGATGGATGGATGGATGAATCTTCACATTGGAGAAGCCACAATGTGGATCAGTGTCCCCCATAAAGCCCGAGACGACGTCCTCAAATGTCTCGTTTTGTCCTCAACTCAAAGATATTCAGTGTACTGTCACACAGAGAAGACACTACATACAGCATGTGTGAGTGCAGAGCAGTCCCTGTGTATCCACAGCGCCCTCTTCAGGCAGCAGAGTGAAGGTGACGTGAGGGGAGCGTGCTCAGTAGACCTCGGGTCAAAGCATCACCCTCCAGGGTGCAGATTTTAAGGGCAGGACCTGCGTGCTTCATGTTCTCTATGTGCACGTCATTGCTAAATGAGCAATATATCAATATTACATCCATATCAATATATGAGACTAGATATTGTACTGTTATTGCACAAAACACATAATACAGATAATATTGAAACTAGACAATATTATCTGTATTATCTGTTTTGTGCAGTAACACTGGCGTGAAATGTGAGCAATACTCAACTGCTTCAATTATTATTATTATTATTATTATTATTATTACTTTTCACATTTCAATTCCTTAATTATGTCTATCCCTCTCCCTCTCCCTCTCCCTCCCTCTCTCTCTCTCTCTCTCTCTCTCTCTCTATCCCTCTCCCTCTCTCTCTCCCTCTCTCTCTCTCCCTCTCTCTCCCTCTCTCTCTCTCCCTCTCTCTCTATCCCTCTCTCTCTATCCCTCTCCCTCTCTCTCTCTCCCCCTCTCCCTCTCCCGCCCTCCCTCTCCTCCCTCTCCCTCTCTCCCGCTCTCTCTCCCTCTCTCTCTCCCTCTCTCCCTCTCACTCTCCCTCTCACTCTCCCTCTCTCTCTCCTCCCTCTCTCTCTATCCCTCTCCCTCTCTCTCTATCCCTCTCCCTCTCTCTCTCTCTCTCTCCCTCTCCCTCTCCCCCTCCCTCTCCCTCTCCTCCCTCTCCCTCTCTCCCGCTCTCTCTCCCTCCCTCTCTCTCTCCCTCTCCCTCTCCCTCTCACTCTCCCTCCCTCTCACTCCCTCTACCTCCCTCTCCCTCACTCCCCCTCTCCCTCTCTCTCCCTCTCGTGTTTTCTTCACAGATGAACCCTAACCCTAACACCAGATACCCCAAAACAGTAAAACTGCACATTTCAGAGTGGCCTTTCATCCAATCAGCATCTTGATATGCCACACCTGTGAGGTGGATGGATTATCTCGGCATTTAGAACGATCTGGGAACAATATTTGAGAGAAATAAGCCTTTTGTGTACGTAGAAAAAGTCTCAGATCTTTGAGTTCAGCTCATGAAATAATTTTGTTCATTATATACGGTATGTCTGTAAATTAAGCTGACGCGTCGGACACGTCGGACATAACGTTAGCCTAGTTTCAGCATCCCACAGTCTTCCATCCTCCACTCTCTGCTTATTCCTCACGTCTGTATCCACTTTGTCTTCCTAAAAGCTCTGTTTTTCGGGACGACAGCTTATAAAAAGGTAACTAACTTCTAGGCATTTTTATGTTATGTGCTTGCAGTCGAAATTAACGCAATACAAGTCAATGGAGAGTGGGCGTGGCTTTCAGAGCGATCTCCTTGCCTTGAAGTGTTGGTGCTCGGCAGGGTCAGAAGGTGAATCTCTGAAGGCCTGGACCTCCTGAGATATCGGGATCTGTTTGGTAAATGTCTCCTTCGGTGCTGAACCGTTTCAAACGAGAGTTGCCATCACTGTGACGCGCCTGTCGGTACACGATCCGTCCTACCTGCACGATCCGTTCTGCGCATGTGCGATATGTTCACGGACGCGCAGATGATAATCACGATGTACGAGGATTTACGGCACTGCACGATCTGTTCCGCAGTAGCGGTCTGCCGTTAGCCTCCACCGGAAAGCTAACGACGTTTAGCTAACAGCTAATTTGGCTAACCGCTAGCTGACAGCTTGATTCAGCCTAAAATAACGTTACTCAAACTAAACAGCGGGAAAAGCAGCTCCAGCTAAATTAAGACTTTACAGTAATATTAAAGACAAGTATTGAGTGATTGTATTTTAAATGAGCACAACGTAACGTAGAAGTGACATAACAGCTGTTATATATTTAAACGGTTATTTTAACTTTTGAGGGTCTTTTACATGCTGTCTCAGCTAGCGGTTAGCCGAATTAGCTGTTAGCTAAACTAACGTTAGCTTTCCGGTGAAGGCGAACGGACTTTCTTTAACCGTCTATGGGAACAGATCGTGCAGTGTCGTAAATCTGCGTTCATCATGACATCATCTGCGCATGCGCGAACATTTCGCACATGCGCAGAACGGATCGTGCAGGCGGGACGGATCGTGTACCGACAGCGCCGACTCACCAGCATGCAGATGTCCATGGGTAGGTAGACTTTCCGTCGGCTGCTGTGATAAGGAGTCGCTCTCAGACACGTCACGATTCCCTGAGCTTTACCGATGTGACTCGCAGCGTGATCTGCGTGGACGTTTTTCAACCCTAAAAAAACAAGAGAACACATACCAGACACTTACTCCAGCTATCCAAATCCTCCTGTTGGAGCCTGGTTAGAAAACAATATCACTTCCTCATCATTTCTCACCACTGGAGACCAAATCCTACTAACTAACCTACCTACCCATCAGTAGGACGGGCACAAACATAGTCTTGGTCAACAGAACCCCATTTCCAGGATAACTGCCTCACATCTGCTGCGTGATGTCCCTCTCCTTCAAACTTTGAGCTAGCGAGCTACACGCTGAAAATGGCACGTTTTGAACAAAGTTATATGGTGCAACATGGCAGGCGTGCTCGGTTATATTCAGGGCGGTTCCTCTCCAACTGGGACGTTTAGGGACTGATTGGTGGGTTTGCTGTGGAGGAAGTACACACTGAGATCCACTGGTAAGAGCCAATGAGGTGTAACCATGTATCAGCTGATACAGCTCACGTTACTGTACTGTGTCGACAGTTAACTTCACTATTTAGGAAAGGCAGCTTTATTTGTAGAGCACATTTCAGCAACAGGGCAATTCAAAGTGCTTTACACAAGACCAGTTTAAAAAAAAAAAATAAAAACAGTTAAAAAAAATAAAAACAGATAAAACACAGAAAAAACAGTTAAAAAAAAATAAAAAATAAAAATAAAAAAATAAAAATAAAGCATTTAGCATTGCTTAGTCCAGAGCTTAGCGCAGCCCAAGACCATTGTGACTGGTTTAAAGAAATAAAACAACCCAGAGTGTTATTCTCCTATCCCAGAATGCATCTGTGCTGTAGTCAGACCTTCCTCCACAGCACTATGGAGATAGCGAAACTATAGCAAACCTAACCGCGGAGAGGACATGTATCTCAGGGTTTTCCCGGCCAGTATAAGGTTAAGGTGCAAATATCCAGAAGTTAAGGCCCGAGCAGGAACCATCTTTGCTGAGTTCTGTTGGGGGCCATGATGTTGTGGCCTTCCTCCCCCACAGGGTTCGGGAGAAGTTTGACTTTCCAGCTCGCTCTGTTAGCAGTGAAGGAGTTGGCTAAGGCTAACGTTAGCGATGCTAAGCCGACGTCACGACCAAACTAGTTGGTGATTGGTTACGGCAGATCCGGAGCGGCTCTGGGCAGATCCAATAGTTTCAGACTTCAACAGAATACCCGTCTTCAAGCATCGCTAACGTTAGCCTTAGCCAACTCCTTAACCGCTAACAGAGCGAGCTGGAAAAACCTTACCCGAACCCCTTTGGGAGGAGGGCCACAACATCATGGCCCCCAACACAACTCTTGGAGAGTGGCCAGACTCTCTGTACACATAAAATGGACCAGAGTCTGGTAGGACCAGGCTAATGGACCAGAGTCTGGTAGGACCAGGCTAACGGACCAGAGTCTGGTAGGACCGGGCTAACGGACCAGAGTCTGGTAGGATCGGGCTAACGGACCAGAGTCTGGCAGGATCGGGCTAACGGACCAGAGTCTGGCAGGACCGGGCTAACGGACCAGAGTCTGGAAGGATCGGGCTAACGGACCAGAGTCTGGTAGGACCGGGCTAACGGACCAGAGTCTGGAAGGATCGGGCTAACGGACCAGAGTCTGGTAGGACCGGGCTAACGGACCAGAGTTTGGAAGACCCGGGCTAACGTACCAGAGTCTGGTAGGACCGGGCTAACGGACCAGAGCCTGGTAGGACCGGGCTAACGGACCAGAGCCTGGTAGGACCGGGCTAACGGACCAGAGCCTGGTAGGACCGGGCTAACGGACCAGAGTCTGGTAGGACCGGGCTAACGGACCAGAGTCTGCCTCACCTGTCCTTACCTAAACACTCCAGCAGCAGGTATATTAAAGAGGACTGTGTGTTCTCTGCATACATCTCCAACTCCTGCAGGTTTCTGTAGGCTCTGTCATCCAGATCCTTCTCCTGGTGAGACACACATTTTGGATGATTATTGACCTAAATGGTAACTAGTCAGAAAGCAGCGGTTGGTAGACATTGTCTACTTGGTACGGTCCCATACGTAAACCATAAACTGGGAATAGTACAATCAAGTAGTTAGTCAGAAAATTACAGGAAAAACTGACATATATGCATGCAAAAGGAGCGGATTTGCTCTTATGAGGATAACTAGGGATCATCTAGATGTGAGGAGTTGGGTCTTACTCTCTCCGTTACGATCCTCAGCAGCCATCTCTTTGTCAGGTAATGTTTCCTCACCGCCTGCAAAACATCATCCAGGCGGTTAACCAGCTGAATCAACAACTCACTGCAGCAGATGGCTCAATTCAAACGGGATCACAAAATAATGCGTATCTCCTTGTTCACTCCCGTTCATATTTTTTTCGAAAGATAGGTCCCATGGACCGGAAGTTGAAAGGCGTGACTTCAGGTGAGTGTCCAACATAACCTCATGACTTTCTAGGCAGTGGAGTACTTTAACTATGTGTCTCCATGGAAGACAGGAGACTACACTTAGATTAGGGGTGTACGGGGCGGCCTATAGCTCACTGGTGGCGTAAATGGTGGGAGACGAGAGATGTAGTTCTCTGAGAGAGATGTAGTTCACTGAGAGATGTAGTTCACTGAGAGATGTAGTTCACTGAGAGATGTAGTTCACAGAGAGATGTAGCTCACTGAAAGATGTAGTTCACTGAGAGATGTAGTTCACTGAGAGATGTAGTTCACTGAGAGAGATGTAGTTCAGAGAGAGATGTAGTTCAGAGAGAGATGTAGTTCACAGAGAGATGTTGTTCACTG
>JABXJD010000392.1:260000-285000 GCA_013375575.1 Percina caprodes | reverse complement strand
AGGCCTCCTCCCAGCTGGACGTGCCTGGAACACCTCCAGTCGTGGTATAACGGGTGTAGAAAAGCATTTTCTTTGGGCCCCCCTCACATGAGGGTCCTGGGTTCTGAGTCCCCTTCTCCCCAAGTGTTAATGTTGCTGCAGTTGGACACTTTGGCCCCAAGATGGCGGTGTCGGATGATACATCACAGGAACAACAACCACCTCCACGATCATCAGTGGTGTAGTCTAATGTATTGTAGTGGGTGTACAGTACTGCACATATACAGTGGCTTGAGAAAGTCTGCCCCCAGGCTAAAGTTGATTAAAAAGAGGAATAAAAAAAACATCTTTTGGAAATTGATCTTAATGCCTTAATTAAAAAAAAATAGGAAAATCCACCTTTTAAAGACACCATTTTCTTTGTGAATGAATAATGTTTTATAAATAAATAAATGTTCAGACTTAAAATACAGGGGGCATAAGTATACACCCCCTATGTTAAAATACAGGGGGCATAAGTATACACCCCCTATGTTAAAATACAGGGGGCATAAGTACACACCCCCCTATGTTAAAATACAGGGGGCATAAGTATACACCCCCTATGTTAAAATACAGGGGCATAAGTATACACCCCTATGTTAAAATACAGGGGCATAAGTATACACCCCTATGTTAAAATACAGGGGCATAAGTATACACCCCTATGTTAAAATACAGGGGCATAAGTATACACCCCCTATGTTAAAATACAGGGGGCATAAGTATACACCCCCTATGTTAAAATACAGGGGCATAAGTATACACCCCCTATGTTAAAATACAGGGGCATAAGTATACACCCCTATGTTAAAATACAGGGGCATAAGTATACACCCCCTATGTTAAAATACAGGGGCATAAGTATACACCCCCTATGTTAAAATACAGGGGCATAAGTATACACCCCCTATGTTAAAATACAGGGCATAAGTATACACCCCTATGTTAAAATACAGGGGCATAAGTATACACCCCTATGTTAAAATACAGGGGCATAAGTATACACCCCCTATGTTAAAATACAGGGGCATAAGTACACACCCCTATGTTAAAATACAGGGGCATAAGTATACACCCCTATGTTAAAATACAGGGGCATAAGTATACACCCCTATGTTAAAATACAGGGGCATAAGTATACACCCCTATGTTAAAATACAGGGGCATAAGTATACACCCCCTATGTTAAAATACAGGGGCATAAGTATACACCCCCTATGTTAAAATACAGGGGCATAAGTATACACCCCCTATGTTAAAATACAGGGGCATAAGTATACACCCCTATGTTAAAATACAGGGGCATAAGTATACACCCCTATGTTAAAATACAGGGGCATAAGTATACACCCCTATGTTAAAATACAGGGGCATAAGTATACACCCCCTATGTTAAAATACAGGGGCATAAGTATACACCCCTATGTTAAAATACAGGGGGCATAAGTATACACCCCTATGTTAAAATACAGGGGCATAAGTATACACCCCTATGTTAAAATACAGGGCATAAGTATACACCCCTATGTTAAAATACAGGGGCATAAGTATACACCCCCTATGTTAAAATACAGGGCATAAGTATACACCCCCCTATGTTAAAATACAGGGGCATAAGTATACACCCCCTATGTTAAAATACAGGGGGCATAAGTATACACCCCCTATGTTAAAATACAGGGAGCATAAGTATACACCCCCTATGTTATTATATTAATTAATCACCAATGGAAATAATAGTTAGTTAATAATTGATAGTTGCATTCCTACAAACTGTAATTCAAGTATTAAACCAGCATATCCTAAACTTATGTGTTATATAAGTTATATAAGTTTCTTTCTTAATGTCTTTAAAAACATTTTATACACCTGTTTTACGTCATTGTGTCTCCTTGCAGAGTCTCCGTGGGCGATGACCTCCTGCAGCCATACGCCCACGGCCACGGCCCGTCCCATTCTCACCGCCATGTCAGAGACTGTCAGTCCGTCGTCCATGGCAACAGCACCTACGAGAGCCATCCCTCCAGCGAGGACGGCGGGCTGCCGGTGGCCGAGTCCACGGTGTTTGTGTCAGACGTGCCGAGGAGCTCCAGAGTGGTTTACGGTCAGTGACGGAGTCGCGAGTTACCAAATAACTTAATTTATTATAATAATAATGATAATAATAATAATACATTTTATTTGTAATGCACTTTACATTTAAACAAATCAAAAAGCAAGGTAAAAAACATCAGTGTAAAATATCTATAAATAGTGCGACGACATTTTTGTGCAAGGTTAAAACTCATAAGTTCTGCTAAAAATAAATATTTTTAGTCCTTTTTTAAAAGTCTCAATAGTCTGTGGTGCACTCAGATGGTCAGGAAGGGGGGCCTTCCAAGTCCGAGGACCGGCAGAGCAGAATGCTCCATCACCCATGGTGCTGAGCTTAGTTCTGGGGGGTAGGAGGCGGTTGGAGTTTTTTGAGCGGAGGGATCGTGTTGTAGTGAGAGGGGTGAGTAGTTCTTTCAGGTAGGGGGCATTTCCATAGATGCACTGGTGGGGGGGAATTGAGACCTTATATTCAATCCTAGCAGACATGGGATGCCAGTGAAGTGAGTGGAGAACGGGTGTGATGTGGTCTCATCAGGATCCTTGCAGCACTGTTGTGAACATACTGTAGTTCCTGCAGACTCTTGTGAGGACAACGTGAGGACAACATGAGGGCAACATGAGGGCAACATGAGGACAACATGAGGGCAACATGAGGACAACATGAGGACAACATGAAGACAACATGAGGGCAACATGAGGGCAACATGAGGACAACATGAAGACAACATGAAGACAACATGAGGGCAACATGAGGACAACATGAGGACAACATGAGGACAACATGAGGGCAACATGAGGACAACATGAGGACAACATGAGGACAACATGAGGGCAACATGAGGACAACATGAGGACAACATGAGGACAACATGAAGACAACATGAGGGCAACATGAGGACAACATGAGGGCAACATGAGGGCAACATGAGGACAACATGAGGACAACATGAAGACAACATGAGGACAACATGAGGGCAACATGAGGACAACATGAGGGCAACATGAGGGCAACATGAGGACAACATGAGGACAACATGAAGACAACATGAGGACAACATGAGGGCAACATGAGGGCAACATGAGGGCAACATGAGGGCAACATGAGGACAACATGAAGACAACATGAGGGCAACATGAGGGCAACATGAGGGCAACATGAGGACAACATGAAGACAACATGAAGACAACATGAGGGCAACATGAGGACAACATGAGGGCAACATGAGGACAACATGAGGGCAACATGAGGACAACATGAGGACAACATGAGGACAACATGAAGACAACATGAGGACAACATGAGGGCAACATGAGGGCAACATGAGGACAACATGAGGGCAACATGAAGACAACATGAGGACAACATGAGGACAACATGAAGACAACATGAAGACAACATGAGGACAACATGAGGGCAACATGAGGACAACATGAGGGCAACATGAGGGCAACATGAGGGCAACATGAGGGTTATAAAAGCCCAAAACTCTGTTTTCCCTGTCCCTGTGTAATCCTAGCAGACATGGGAAGCCAGTGAAGTGAGTGGAGAACGGGTGTGATGTGGTCTCATCAGGATCCTTGCAGCACTGTTGTGAACATACTGTAGTTCCTGCAGACTCTTGTGAGGACAACATGAGGACAACATGAAGACAACATGAAGACAACATGAGGACAACATGAGGACAACATGAGGACAACATGAGGGCAACATGAAGACAACATGAAGACAACATGAGGGCAACATGAGGGCAACATGAGGGCAACATGAGGACAACATGAGGGCAACATGAGGGCAACATGAGGGCAACATGAGGACAACATGAGGACAACATGAGGACAACATGAGGGCAACATGAGGACAACATGAGGACAACATGAGGACAACATGAGGACAACATGAGGGTTATAAAAGCCCAATCAGGGATCCTGATGAGAAGAAGAAAATATTAAGTACTGATAGCTTAAAGACCCAGAAAGCTGGGTCACAAATCAGTCTTTTTTTTGTCCAACCAACAGTCCAAAAAGCCAAAGAACATTAGATTAGATTAGATTACATTAGATTAGATTAGATTAGATTAGATTAGATTAGATTAGATTATACTGTATTTATCCCACAACGGGGAAATTTCCTTATTACAGCAGCAGGAATACAGCAAAAAATAAAAACAAAAAACACACAAACAAGTAAACACACAAGAAATACAGGCAAACAATAGACAATAATTATAAGGTAGACAGAAAGTAGCAAAATGGCGTCAAATAAAGGTGTTTTAAAGTGCGGCCATGATACAAGAAACATCAGGATATACAGAGCAAAAGCAGAAAACCTTCTATTAAGAAGCTGGAAACAGAGAATGAGCATCATTTTTGCTGGATAACCGACTCAAATAGTTAATTGGTTAATTATTTTTTTGGTTGATTGACAAAGTGCAGACAAGTGCATCGTTTGGGGGGATTTTTCTGCAGCTCTAGTTAGTTTGGGCTTTCTGTCCCTGAAGCATATCTCCGTGTCTTTGTTCCCAGGTCACATAACGGCGGTCCACGACCCTCTGAGGACGGTGTCGGTGCTGGAGCCGGGCGGGCCGGGCGGCTGCGGGATGAAACAGAGGGCCTCGGTGGAGGAAACGGCCAAAGCTGCTGGTTGTCTGTACGCCCAGAACGCCGGCTTCTTCAGCACATCAACAGGCCGTTGCCTGGGCAACGTGGTGAGCGACGGCAGGGTGGTGCAGGACAGCGGAGGGCTGCAGAACGCACAGTTTGGCATCAGGAAGGACGGCACCCTGGTGTTCGGGTAAGACTTTAGGGTTAGATTTTTTTTAGGCACAAATAATTGGACTCAACCTACCAAGATATTTTAGCTTTTTCTCTGGGTTTTGGCCTTTGATCCACACACAAACAAACACAAACTGCGTTTTAGGTCAGGAAAACAGATTTTTTTGGAAAACTCCCTCCAGGGTGAAGATGTTCAAAAACAATTGTTGATGTGTAGACAGGGAAAACAGAGTTTTGGGCTTTTATAACCCTCATGTTGTCCTCATGTTGTCTCCATGTTGTCCCCATGTTGTCCTCATGTTGTCCTCATGTTGTCCTCATGTTGTCCTCATGTTGTCCTCATGTTGTCATCATGTTGTCCTCATGTTGTCCTCATGTTGTCCCCATGTTGTCCCCATGTTGTCCTCATGTTGTCCTCATGTTGTCCCCATGTTGTCCCCATGTCGTCCTCATGTTGTCCTCATGTTGCCCTCATGTTGCCCTCATGTTGTCCTCATGTTGCCCTCATGTTGTCTTCATGTTGTCCCCATGTTGTCTTCATGTTGTCCCCATGTTGTCCCCATGTTGTCCTCATGTTGTCCTCATGTTGTCTTCATGTTGTCCCCATGTTGTCTTCATGTTGTCCTCATGTTGTCTTCATGTTGCCCTCATGTTGCCCTCATGTTGTCTTCATGTTGTCCCCATGTTGTCTTCATGTTGTCCTCATGTTGTCTTCATGTTGCCCTCATGTTGCCCTCATGTTGTCTTCATGTTGTCCCCATGTTGTCTTCATGTTGTCCTCATGTTGTCTTCATGTTGCCCTCATGTTGCCCTCATGTTGTCTTCATGTTGTCCCCATGTTGTCATCATGTTGTCCTCATGTTGTCCTCATGTCGCCCTCATGTTGTCCTCATGTTGCCCTCATGTTGCCCTCATGTTGTCCTCATGTTGCCCTCATGTTGTCCTCATGTTGTCCTCATGTTGCCCTCATGTTGCCCTCATGTTGTCTTCATGTTGTCCCCATGTTGTCATCATGTTGTCCTCATGTTGTCCTCATGTCGCCCTCATGTTGTCCTCATGTTGTCCTCATGTTGCCCTCATGTTGCCCTCATGTTGTCTTCATGTTGTCCTCATGTTGTCTTCATGTTGCCCTCATGTTGTCTTCATGTTGTCCCCATGTTGTCCTATATCAATGTTCTTTTTAATTCCCCAAAATAACATGATTGATTCCACACAACGCTCTTCGCCAAGTACAAATCTCTACTTTCATTAATTTTGGGGCGTCTTATTCAATTTTATAGCATTTGGAAAACAATGGAAGTGTTTTTGAAATAGTATTGAGAGTAAAAGTTGACATATTCCAGTCTGTGATTATCACCAACATCCATTCCTTTAATTTTAGTCTCAATAATTCATCATTTCTGCTTTTCTAACTCAAACATTAGGTATAATTTCCTATAAATGAGGTTTATTGACCATAAATTCCATAAATAACTGTACAACTATAAGTTAGTGTTATGTAGTGTTGAAAACGTCAAAAAAAGTGACAAACGTTGAAAAAAAGTGTCAAAAGTGGGACAAAAACATAAGAAAAAGTTGAAAACATTGAATAAAAGCGTCAACAAAAGTGTTGATTTTCAATTTTGACGGGAAGACAACACAAGCGTTGAGGCTTTTAAATTGGCCAACATCAAGTGTTTTCCCCAGGTTTGTGGAAGACTATTTGGTGGGGGTTTAGGGGTACTCCCTCAAGAAAATGTTACTTTTTTTTTTTTTTTTTTAAAGAAGCAATTTCACATCATTTTGAACCATTATTATAACCATATCTGTGTTTAAAACAGTGAGAAATCTAGGGCAGATAACACCCAAAAAGCTTAACGACAAACCTTGCTAAAGAAGTCCACTGAGGATCGACTACAGTCATTGAACTGAGAAAAGTCCTTTAGTTAGATTAGATGTTCACATTCATCTTCCATTCGTTCGGCTTAGTGGTGCCCAAAACGGCTCGGGTGCTGTGTCCTAAAATACTAACCGTATGGAAAACCCTGACATCATCTTCTTTTCCTTCTTTGCGACGGCTCAGTTTGGGGCCGCCCATTTCTTACTTTAACTACAGCACATGGGCAGTTACACACCATTTGTGTGCAACTTTAATTCCTAGATCAGTTATACTCAAAGTGGTTTTAGATTAGATTAGATTAGATTATACTTAATTTATCCCACAACGGGGAAATTTCCTTATTACAGCAGCAGCATTTTCTTCTATACAGCAAAAAACACACAAACAAGTAAACACACAAGAAATACAGGCAAAACAATAAACAATAATTATAAGGTAGACAGAAAGTAAGCAGAATGGCGTCAAATAAAGGTATTTTAAAGTATATTTTAAAGTGCGGCCATGATACAAGAAACAATATTGCAGTGTAAGTGACGTTAAAATTAAATTGAATGTGTAATTAGAGTAATAAAGCAAGAGTCGGTAGCACAATATAAATTATATTGACCTGTGACTATAAATATTGAAAAGTAAGTACTTGTAATAAAATAATATAAATACCGATAATAAATATAAACAGAAAGTGTGTGGTGTAGATGGGAGATAAAAAGGAACAGAAACTACAACATTATCAGGTAGTGCAGGTGTTGTAGAGTCTGACAGAGACCGGGATGAAGGACCCGGGTACCTCTCCTTCTTACACCGTGGGGGTATCAGTCTGCTGCTGAAGGAGCTGCTCAGGGACCCCACAGTGTCTTGTAGGGGGGGGTATCAGTCTGCTGCTGAAGGAGCTGCTCAGGGACCCCACAGTGTCATGTAGGGGGTATCAGTCTGCTGCTGAAGGAGCTGCTCAGGGACCCCACAGTGTCATGTAGGGGGGGGTATCAGTCTGCTGCTGAAGGAGCTGCTCAGGGACCCTCCAGTGTCATGTAGGGGGGGGGTGTTGTCCATGATGGATGTCAGCTTGGCTAACATCCTTCTCTCCCCTACTTTCTCTACGGGGTCCAGAGGACAGTCCAGGACAGAGCTCGCTCTCCTGATCAGTCTATTGAGTCTGCTCCTGTCCCGGTCCGAGCTGCCCCCCCTCCAGCAGGCCACAGCATAAAGGATGGCAGAGGCCACCACAGAGTCATAAAAAGTCCTGAGGAGAGTCCTGCACACTCCAAAGGACCTGAGTCTCCTCAGCAGATGGAGGCGACTCTGGCCCTTCTTGTATAGAGCATGGGTATTATCAGTCCAGTTCAGTTTATTGTTCAGGTGAACACCCAGGAATCTGTAGCTCTCCACTACCTCAATGTCCGATCCCTGGATGCTCACCGGTGAGAAAGGGGATGTTTTCCTCTTGAAGTCAACGATCATCTCCTTTGTCTTGCTGGTGTTAAGCTGAAGCTGGTTGAGCTCACACCAGCTGACAAAGTCCTCGATGACCGACCTGTATTCCAGATCGTGGGGATCATGGGGATTGTGGACAGTTGACTTCCAAAAAGCCAGTTTTTGTTACATTGTCCGCCATGCGAAGCGACCGAAGCAGAGCGTTTATTGCGGCCCGACTCGAGCTCGAGGCCTTCCTCTCCCCGACGAACGCCCCGCAGCTCGCGTCAAGAATAGACCTGGCAGTGTTCAAGATCACCTAAACCGAGACCAAGTCATCACCAAGACCAGAGCGTATCGAGACAGAGTCAAGACCAAGACGTTGAGGGGTCAAGCTTGAGTCAAGTCTGAGACAAGACCAGGGCCAGGCAGCCAGGGCTTCTTCTCACTGTCTCGTTCTTGGGAGTGTGTGTTAAGGGGGGCAGGGGAGAGGTGGTTCACAGTAACACATTTCAAATTAGAAAGGAGTCAAGTCATTGGTTGCATTTGAAGCAGGAAGTTTTACAACCAATCGCAGTTAAATAAAGTTTCAGTTTAGTGAAATCCCTGCAGTTGTGGTCTTGTAATAAAATCCTGAGTCTTCTTTATCTGAGACCGAGACAGGGCCGAGTTAAAATGTGATTGATTCCGAGATAAGACCTTCAAAAAGTGGTCTAGAGACTAGAGATGTTGAGTGCTACAACACTGAGACCTGGTGTGTATTTCTAGGAATAACAAGCAGACGTGCCTGGTGGACTTTAGGGGTTAGGCACAGAGACATTCCTGCAAATACAATAAATCTCAAGCTAGTTTACACATTTTAGTCACAAAGACATTCCTGGAAATACATCAAGGTTTCTTCACTGCGTAGAAACTGCCAGATTACAACAGTCGTCCCATAACAGCTTTTATTTTGATAAGACACTGGCCTAAATTCCTCAGGAGAGTTATCATCACCCACCTTCAAACTCCCTCCAGTCTCTCTGCACCTGATCTCTCCTCTCTCGTCATGTTTGACTGTGCTGCTGTCCTTTTTGTCTTATGTAAACCACATTTGCAAATCAGTGACTTCCTGTTTGCACGGACCAGTAACTTATAACGTCTGGTTCAGTTTAATGAGCGGCTGAAAAACAACCCCCGGATGATGTGTTCATGTCAACATGACTCACTGTTGCACCAGTCTAAACATGCACCTGCTTTCAGATTAACTGATAAAAAACACACAAAAAACTTGTGTTCAAATACTGCTCACTAAACATTCCCCCAACATTTAAAAAAAAAAGACAGATGGGCGCCTGGGTAGCTCACTTGGTAGAGCGGGCGCCCATATATAGAACTGTCCTATACAAATAAAGGCCTGAAATGCCCCCATAGAAACCTTTAAAAAGGCAGATTTTGAGAAATATATTGAGAAATAAGTAATTCCTTGAATCCTCCACAGGGATAGAACTGGATATGTATAATGCCACAGCAAGGTCAACCCCTGCACACCACGCAAACAACACACACGTGCTGACACATGCGCGACAGAGCGCATGTGTCAGCACGTGTGTGTTGTTTGCCATGAAAAAGTAAATTTAACCTGTTTGTTTGATACCTGAGGTCAGTAAACTCTGTCTAGAATGATGCAACAGTCAAACAGCCAGAGAAAGTTCGAGAAGCTCAAATAAAATCATAAAATCAACATGTATACACCTTACACACACACACACACACACACACACACACACACACACACACACACACACACACACACACACACACACTCTGATACAACCTGCCATTTGTTGTCCTGAACCTGTCTGGCTAGTAACCAGGGTAGTAAAGTGACACAGTACACATTCTTCGTTACTGTACATACTGTAAGTGTAATTTTTGCGTATCTGTACTTTGTTATTTATATTTCTGGAAACTTTTTAACTTTTACTCCATTACATTTCCTAAATAAAATGTATACTTTTAGAGGATGCTGTCCACAGTACACTCCATCCTGGACAACTCCTCCCACCCACTCCACAATACACGGGTCAGTCTGAGGAGCACCTTCAACAACAAACTCAGACACCCACGATGCACCACAGAGCACCACAGCGTGCATTTTGGGGTCCAAAGTCACTTTTGCTAGTTTTATGGCAGAAAAAAGGGTCCGTGCACCAGGCGCGTGGTTCAAAAGAGTTGTACTTAGTGTCTTTATTAGTTATAGGTGTGTTTTGGGGCGTAACATGCAATCAACCAATCAGAGGTCATCTCCCATTCCCATTAAAAGCCAGGCACATTTGTGCCTTGCCACATTGCTATTATGATGGCGGATTTGCACCATTTTTAATCTTTTGCGTGTATGTACTGCTGTGTGTGTGTGTGTGTGTGTGTGTGTGTGTGTGTGTGTGTGTGTGTGTGTGTGTGTGTGTGACAAGCATAGTGTGCGTGCTGTGCATAAGCCTAGGCGTGTTTTACTAATGCTCTGTTAAAATAACAATGAGATGCTGCGTTATTGACTTAGACCCGGTTTTTGTTGGTCAATGGCGGGATCACTTTCTGCTGCCTCAAGATAGCAATACACCCAGAATGCACCTGAACACACCTCCCTGTAAGACCGGCACGCCCAGACTGCACCTGAACACACCTCCCTGTAAGACCAGCACGCCCAGGATGCACCTGAACACACCTCCCTGTAAGACCAGCACGCCCAGATTGCACCTGAACACACCTCCCTGTAAGACCAGCACGCCCAGAATGCACCTGAACACACCTCCCTGTAAGACCAGCACGCCCAGGATGCACCTGAACACACCTCCCTGTAAGACCAGCACGCCCAGGATGCACCTGAACACACCTCCCTGTAAGACCGGCACGCCCAGACTGCACCTGAACACACCTCCCTGTAAGACCAGCACGCCCAGGATGCACCTGAACACACCTCCCTGTAAGACCAGCACGCCCAGATTGCACCTGAACACACCTCCCTGTAAGACCAGCACGCCCAGAATGCACCTGAACACACCTCCCTGTAAGACCGGCACGCCCAGAATGCACCTGAACACACCTCCCTGTAAGACCAGCATGCCCATGGGCGCAAAGACGGGTGCAGGTTCATTTGCTATTTAAACGACATGGGCGCGGGACGGAAAATTAACAACTGCGTCGGTCTTAAAATAGCAAATACACTGGCGTCTTTGCACCTGCTGCGCCGTGTGCAAGATAGAGCCCTTAAAGCTTTAGGGCGTAACTTTTTGATATTAATGAACGTCCGTTACATTCAAGTCGTTGCCAAAAACTAATTAACACTGTCAGGTCCACACAACTCTCTGTATTTCTCAGTACAACTTTGTTCAGAAGATTGTGTCTACCGGTGAATTTTGCATGCAGAAACTCAAGTGAAGATTTCTTCTGAAGAGTCCATCATGTTATTTTTTACTTCTCCGTTTCCTCCTTGGCTACTAGCAACTGCGTGGAGGAAGGGGGGCTCACGCGATCACGGAAAGCTTGTATCATGTGGACATGCCGACAGTGTTGTTGTCAATAAAATCCTCATGGGGGCGGCAGAAGCTACGCACTGTAAGAAACCCTTTGGGCTGCTTGACCCAGCTGCTAATTTAAGGTTATGTTGTGTAAGGTAAGATGATTTCTCAGCCTGAGTGGAGGTAATATTATAGGAGTATAAATAACCAGAGAGCGGTCAGAGTTGTGTACAGTAACTGCATCTGTTGCTTCCTGCAGCTGGATTTGGCTGAAAGTTGTCAAAATAATCGACAAAGATCTTCATTTAGTTGTATGAACTACCTGAAGGATGGTTTTGTCAAAACCCTCAAATTTCTCTGTTCCCTGTTCATTCAGTGCATGCAATGCAGCTCTCTTTGTTGCCATTTTTATGGTGTTTAAATAGTCAAAGTGAAGTTTGGACACGTTACGATGTTCTCTGTTTTTTTTCTACAGAATGAGCTGCAGACAAATGAGTGCAAAATATTCATTTATTTATACAAAAATAACAGATGTGATCATATTAAATGTGCAACTCAAATTGTATTTTATCCCAAAGATTTTTTTAAACAAATCCAAAATCAAAATAACTAAATAAATAGACAAAAATTTCTTCAAATAAATGAATTAAGAAGGTGTAGTAACGTCTGAAGTCAGACAAGTGAAAGTAGATTACGCTTATATTCATTTTTAATCTCAAACAGTTGTAATCTTCACACATTTAAATCCATTTTTAACTGATTGACAATGCATTGTTAATCCAATAGTTGAGATATTTCAGTTCTGGACCGACAGACTGATATTTCCGTCCATAGAGCCGCCGTGCTAGCCTGTTTCTGTGGTATATCAGGGTTATAAAATCTTCATTAAATGGTAATGAGCCATCCTGCTGTTCTGTCTCCCCTCCGTCCCTGCAGGTATCTGTCTCAGGACGATGTTTTGGACCAGTCCAACCCGTTCGTCCAGCTGGTCAGCGGTGTGGTGTGGCTGTTGAGGAACGGCGAGGTTTACATCAACCAAAGCCTGAAGGCCGAGTGCGACAAGACACAGGAGACGGGTACGTACTGTACAGTTACATTCACAATGAATCTACTTCCTGTCAGCCTGCAGCGTCTGTAGTCTGGAAGAGTCGGCGAAGTTTCCGTTCAATCAAACACGACGGACGATGGATGGATGGGTGGGTGGGTGGGTGGGTAGGTAGGTAGGTAAGTAAGATGGATGGATGGATGGATGGGTGGGTAGGTAGGTAGGTAGGTAAGTAAGATGGATGGATGGGTGGGTAGGTAGGTAGGTAGGTAGGTAGGTAGGTAGGTAGGTAGGTAGGTAGGTAGGTAAGTAAGATGGATGGATGGGTGGGTGGGTGGATAGGTAGGTAGGTAGGTAGGTAAGTAAGATGGATGGATGGATGGATGGGTGGGTAGGTAGGTAGGTAGGTAAGTAAGATGGATGGGTGGGTGGGTAGGTAGGTAGGTAGGTAGGTAGGTAAGATGGATGGACGGATGGATGGGTGGGTGGGTGGGTAGGTAGGTAGGTAGGTAAGATGGATGGATGGGTGGGTGGGTGGGTAGGTAGGTAGGTAGGTAAGATGGATGGACGGATGGATGGATGGATGGGTAGGTGGGTAGGTGGGTAGGTAGGTAGGTAGATAGGTAGGTAAGATGGATGGATGGGTAGGTAGGTAGGTAGGTTGGATGGATGGATGGACGGATGGATGGGTAGGTAGGTAGGTAGGTAGGTAGATAGGTAGGTAAGATGGATGGATGGGTGGGTGGGTAGGTAGGTAGGTAGGTAGGTAAGATGGATGGATGGATGGATGGATGGACGGATGGGTGGGTGGGTGGGTGGGTGGGTGGGTAGGTAGGTAGGTAGGTAGGTAAGATGGATGGATGGATGGATGGACGGATGGGTGGGTGGGTGGGTAGGTAGGTAGGTAGGTAGATGAATGGATGGGTGGGTAGGTAGGTAGGTGGGTAGGTAGGTAGATAAGATGGATGGATGGATGGATGGACGGATGGGTGGGTGGGTGGGTGGGTAGGTAGGTAGGTAGGTAGGTAGATGAATGGATGGGTGGGTAGGTAGGTAGGTAGGTAGGTAGATAAGATGGATGGATGGATGGGTGGGTAGATATTGATCCCAAAAAAATGGGAAATGACGGTGTTACAGCAGCACACGTACATCAGTCACACAACACAGAATATAAATGAGATACTAGGAAAAATATACATACATACAATATACATGAAATAATAATAATAGGAATAAAATATAAGAACAAATATTTGAATATATACAGGATGGGAAAACACGCTCATAATTTGGTCATAACCAATCAAGTCTCTTGCCATTGCTTGAAATTGTCTGACAATTTCAGCGTTGGCCCTTGGCCCCTGGACAGAAGTTCTTATCGTCCTTCAAGTTAGTCATTTTCGTTGCCGTCTTTATGTTCTTCTTCACCCTGGGGTGTTTGTTTTCACGCCGCGTGACAGAATCACTCCTCGCCGTGTCCCCTTCAGGCAATTCCCTTTTTTATTCACACATTTGGTTGAATCGGACAGAAACGACTTTGTACTGGGGAGCTGCCCGGAAAAAGTCAGTTTGATGTCCGGTCCGACAGATTTTCTTCTCACGTACAACTCCTCGGGGTAATTTCTAGATACGTTGAGGGTTAACAATGCATGTGTGAAAGGGACTCTACTGTTTAAAGGTTAGATTCCAGCTAGTCTCGCATTGCCAGACCTTCTTTTCCTGCAGCAACGGAGCAATCCCGGAAGTAGAAGATGGTGGATGTAGACTCAATTCCACCAGGCGCAGCCACTCGAGACAATGCTTGTTATAAACAATATAACATATAAATGATATAACATTGTTATATGCTTGGAATAAAACGGTAACATTAGTGCCTAATTTACGGGGGGTTGGGGGCGGTTAAAAATCCCCCAATAATCAGAACTGGGCTTTTTCGGAAATTGTTGTTCCTTTTTAAGGTTTTTGTCGCATTTTTGCTGGGTTTTTTTTTAACGCTTTTGTCGTATTTTTCAAGTTCTTTTTAGTTTTTTTTTACATTTATTTCGGAATTGTAGACGCCCTTTGAAGGGTTTTTCTTGGTCAATTTTGTCACCTTTTTTTATTTATTTTTGTCCTTTTTGTTGCTTTTTCCGATGTTTTTGTCACTTTTGTTTCAATACATGTAGACATGTTGAACCCAAAAGTTATGCCCTTGGTTTTAGGGCATAAGTTGCCAGATACAGACTGCCAATAAACCCGGTTTCCAGAGATAATCAAGGTTTCTCCTGAATAGACAGTTACAATAACTCACCAATCCTTCTTTCCAAACCCCCTCTCCCCTTGTCCAGGATCACTTAACCTGACCTCAGCACAGCAACCGGATCAGCTTGAGTTCAGCACTTATTAAGTGTAACTTACTAACTTCATCTCGGAGCCGTGCCGTGTTTGAATAACACAGAAACTCGTCTGTGACCCGACACTGCCATGTTTGATTAACAGGAACAAGTGTGAAGCCAAAGTTCACATCAACTTTTATAACTGCAAGCACCTTTATTGTTACAGACATGTTATATAACAAATGAGGAGGAGTTTTCCCAGAACTGATCTGTCATCGTTTACATAATGCTGCAACAGTCGGTCAACAACATATCTCGGTCTTAGTGACAGAACGTTGTGTGAATCAGTCATGTTATTTTGGGTAATTACGATTGGGTAATTAAAAAGAACATTGATATAGGAAAACGGGTCAATTTGACCCGAGGACAATGTGAGCGTTAAAAGCCAGCATTGCTGTTATGATGGCGGATTAGCTAAGCAGGAAGGAGAGAAGAAACTGATCTGCTTGTGCGCGAGCAGATCATATAATACTATTTGACATTGTAATATTTTTTTATTTGCAATCTTTTGCATGTTTGTATGCTGCTGCGCGTCCCTGTGTGTGTAACAGGCAGTGTGTGCACGAGCCTTGACGCATGTTACTAACGCATTGTTAAAATAACAATGAAATGCTGCGTTACTGACCTTAGACCACAAAACCACCTGAACGCACCTCCCTGTAAGACCCACACGCCCATGGGTGCAGGTGTGTATGTAGTCTACTGTTATTGCACCTCTTCATTCTAACCCCAACCGTTCGTCAGACACCGCCTATAAAGAGCCTGGGTCTGGGTCTGGGCCTCGGTCTGGGTCTGGGTCTGTCCGAGGTTTCTGCCTAAAAGGAAGTTTTTCCTCGCCACTGTCGCACTGTTGCTTGCCCTGGAGGGAACTACTAGAACTGTTGGGTCCTTGTAAATTATGGAGTGTGGTCTAGACCTGCTCTATCTGGTCTAGACCTGCTCTATCTGTAAAGTGTCTCCAGATAACTCTTGTTATGAATTGATACTATAAATAAAATTGAATTGAATTGAATAGACAACGTGGGCCCTGGACGGGAATTTGACAACTGGGTCGGTCTTACACTAGCAAACACACTTGTGTTGGGCTTTGCGCTGCGCCGGGTGCAAGATGGGGCCCATAATGATTTATTAGCATTGGAAATAGTTTTAGAATCAAATGATTCGAGCTTCATTTGGTGGATGTCCCCACAGTGTTGCATGATGGGCGAATACTGTTGGAACTTGCATGTTGAATTAGTTTTACAGTCGAGAAAAGCGTCCGTGACCTTTTGATCATTATTGAAACCCAACAGTGCAATGTGGCTCTAAGTATTGAGTTGTTGCGTGTTTCTTTGGGCCCTCTGCAGTCTCCTCAGTGGTCCGATTGAAGAGGTGTAAACTGTGATTCGTCAGTCCTTAGGATGTTCAGCTGATACTCCCAACAGTGCTAACCTTCCGTTTCTATTGAAAAGGTTAATTCCAGCTCCTTTCTTGTACTTTCACAGGGAAATTCCACACATTTGTGGACGTGGTGTCGGCCAGGACGGCGGTGGGCCACGCCGAGGGCAAGCTGATCCTGTTTCACATCGACGGACAGACTGGAGGAAGGGGGTAAGAAAAGTTCTCTTCTACACATCTACCCAGTGAAACAAAGAAAATGGAAGTAATATGTTATGTATTTACCACCCAGTAAGTTGATGAAAGAGTCAGTCTCCCTCTGGCAGGAAAGAGAGAGCCGACACAGATGTGGATGAGAGAAAACATGATAATTTCCGCCATTAACACAAAGTGACTCACAGGCCTTTGAGTCGACACAAAGGTCCCTGAAGTTGGTATTAAATGTGCAGGGTTTGATTTTGCATGCCTGAGCCGTACATAGAGACCAAAATGCGAGCTCCATGCACTTTGGATTTCTTTATCACTGCAGTAGGAACATTTAAACAGGCTGTGAGATAAATAAAACGTGTCGACAAAGTCATTTAACCCTTGTGTTGTCTTCCCATCAAAATTGAAAATCAACACTTTTTCTGTTTTTGTCCATTTTTCAACACTTTTGACGCTTTTTTGAATGTTTGTCACTTTTTTGACGTTTTCAACACTACGTAACACTAACTTATTAACTTTAGTTTTACAGTTATTTTTGGAATTTATGGTCAATAAAGCTAATTTATGGGAAATTATACCTAATGTTTGAGTTAGAAAAGCAGAAATTAGGAATTATTGAGACTAAAATTAAAGGAATGGATGTTGATGATAATCACAGACTGGAATATGTCAACTTTTACTCTCAATACTATTTCAAAAACACTTCAATTTGGTTTCCAAATGCTATAAAATTGAATAAGACGCCCCAAAATTAATGAAAGTAAAGATTTGTACTTGGCAAAGAGCGTTGTGTGGTTATTTTGGGGAATTTAAAAGAACACTGATATAGGAAAAGGGGTCATTTTGACCCGAGGACAACATGAGGACAACATGAGGACAACATGAGGCTTAATCACCACAGGGAAAACATTTTTCTACCAAACGTGTTTAATTAAAGGCCGACTCATCTTCTTGGTTCTTTTCCGTGTTTTTCAAATGGAGACGCCCACTCAGCCTCAGCACAAAGCTGTGACGTAGGTTACCACAGTAAGCTAGTTAATAAGGTTACGAATACTGTAGAGCTGCGAAGATTATTGGACTAATCGATTAGTTGTCAACTGTTATATTAATTGCCAACTATTTTGATATTGGATTTTAGTCTGTTATAGTACTATTTAAAGAAAAAAGTCACTTCTTACATTAGATTGACTTGTTGGCGGCCAGAGAGAAGTTTTCGTTATATTTAAAGCTTCAGACGTCCATCCAACCATTTCAGAGTTATTCTATGCTGCAAAGATTAAAGGTGCACTATGACTTCCTGCATGGTTTCAACATGATTTTGTTTTTGTCTCAAATCGTAGGCATCTCTCCTTGATTCCCCCCCCCTTAATGCACTGTGAACTAGCCCGTTCTTGGGAGACAACACAGGGGACTAAAGGCACAGGCTGTGCATCAAAATACAACAAACCACGTTCCAGCCAATCCCTGACAAGATGTTTGGGGGAGGGGGTGGGGGTTAGTGACAGTCAGTTAGTCATGACAGTTACAGAGACATGGGGGGGGGACATGTTTTGAATTTACTTGGAACGTCAACAGAAGTGACCACACAGGAACTGATAGTGCACCTTTTAATCGTTTTAATTCGTTGAGTCATTTTATGTGTAAAACAACCTCTGATTCCAGCTTGTTAGTGTGAATATTTTCTAGTTTCTTCTCTCCTCTGTGACAGTAAACTGAATATCTTTGAGTTGTGGACAAAACAAGACATTTGAGGACGTCGTCTTGGGCTTTTTAGGAAACACTAATTGACATTTTTCACCATTTTCTGACATTTTAGAGACCAAACAACTAATCCATTCATCCAGAAACTAATCGACAGATTAATCAACAATGAAAATAATCGTTAATTGCAGCCTTAAAATAAATGGAAGGGCTGAAAGTCTGTTTCTCAAAAGAGACGGAGAGGTCTGTGAGCAGGAGGTTTTCGATCGGACCGAGCTGACTTTAACAATATATAGATATTGAGCGGCAGACATGTTCAGACATGTCAGATTGTTGTGCTTTTCAAGGCCAGGTCATTTAAGACGACACATTAATCTCCTGCAGGCCTGCTGCACAGAGACTGCAAGGGAGAGGCGGATCAATACAATTGATCGGTGGAGAGATCTTAGCGGGTTGAGGTGACCTGAGCGTGTTAGTGTATTATTGGTTCTCACAAACAAACCCTGTCAGAGGTTAACATGCCTTTCCCTGCACCCCCATTTATCACTGTTACATTCAGGTTGTGTTTATGCTCTATCCTCTCTCAGGTTCTCTCTATTTTTTCTCCTTCAGCATCGGTCCGTCATCTCTGTCTTACTCGTGCTATCTATTAAAGATTCAGCCACCACATTTACTCTGCCGAGCCACTTCTTGGAAGCTGTATTACCCCGAAAAAGCCCCGTATAGACCCAATCACGATGTAAGTTTACACTATCTCCTGGGTAGAAAACTATCCCGTACATTCGATTAAACGGCGCTGAGCAAACAGGGATGAAGGAGCCGCTGGATATACTCTCCTCTCCTTCATCTAATATGCAGCGTGTTTGATGCTTTCATATGTCAAACACTTTGACTAACGTTATACTGTGAATAATGGCTTCACAGTAACACTACTGTATACCGATATCAATGTTCCTTGGACACAAAAACACAATATACTACTGAAAGAGCTTTTCATTGTACTCTGAGCACAAGGACAATAAAAGATCCATCCATCCATCCATCCATCCATCCATCCATCCATCCATCTATACACTGTAAATAATAGCTGTGAAATCTCCAGTTATTCCCTTTAGATTTCACAGTAACACTACTGTATATGATTTTACAGTAGAATGCTGTAAAGTTAGAGTACAACCTTGTCGCCATGACAACATCACAGCAGTCGAAGTATTACAGTTGAAGTCACAGTAGTCTAAATATTACAGTAGAAATCACAGTAGTCTATTACAGTAGAAATCACAGTAGTCGAAGTATTACAGTTGAAATCACAGCAGTCGAAGTATTACAGTTGAAATCACAGTAGTCTAAGTATTACAGTAGAAATTACAGTAGTCTATTACTGTTGAAATCACAGTAGTCTAAATATTACAGTAGAAATCACAGTAGTCTAAGTATTACAATAGAAATCACAGTAGTCTAAGTATTACTGTTGAAATCACAGTAGTCTAAATATTACAGTAGAAATCAGAGTAGTCTAAGTATTATAGTTGACATCACAGTAGTCTAAGTATTACAATATAAATTACAGTAGTCTATTACTGTTGAAATCACAGTAGTCTAAGTATTACAATAGAAATCACAGTAGTCTAAGTATTACTGTTGAAATCACAGTAGTCTAAATATTACAGTAGAAATCACAGTAGTCTAAGTATTACTGTACAAATCCACATCCACTGTAAATAGTACAGTAAACTACTGTATTTTTACTTTTTATCTTATGTTGTGTTTCATGGTTGTGTATTTTACAATGAATACATAAAATACTGTAAATGGAAGTACGGTACCTTTACTGTAAAAAGAATTCACAGTAACTTGCTGGACAATTGTTGCGGTAAGTTACTGTAAATTATACGTTCCAGTGTAGCTTGGATAGAGGCTGACATTTTTTGGGAATTCCCATGGGTCACGGGATTCCCGTGGGATTCCTGCAGGATGGGAGTCATATTTACTATTAATCACGGGATTTGGACGGTACGGGATAAATGGTTAACGGGAGCAGACGGAGCGGAATCAACCAATAGCAAAGACAAAAAATCTAAATATACCTAAATGCAAAAAAGTAAATGCACCATTTTGTAGTTTCCTTTTAATACACCTACAATGTAACGCAATTAAAAATAACTACACAACCCAGCCGTCCCAGAAGCCATCAGTGCTTTTGTCACGGTTTACCGTAATTCAAAGAGCAGTGATGGAGGGAGCTAACAGGAGTCGATGTGGCAAAAATGATTTACAGCGCAAAGTCAGATGTAATGACGAGTCTATTAAGTTCACAGAACTGGTCGGAAAGTCTGAAATATTAATTAAGTTTAAGAGAGTAGAATGTGACGGTGATAGCACGATGCACGCTGCTTGTAAGACATGCTTAGTCTTAGTCAAGTGACGAGGGACGAGCGGTCTGAAGAGGCACACTTGCAAGGCAAATTCGGGAAAGAATCAGCCGAGCATCGCTTCGTTGAGCAGATTAAATCAAATTCCATGTATTAACTAAACACTAATTGAAGAAAAAAATAAATGGGAGCGGTACAGGAGCGTGAGTCAGTTTAAACAGGAGCGGGATGGGAGTGGGACTCAATTTACCAGGAGCGGGATGGGATGGGATTAGTTTTTAAACTTTGGTCTGGGAGTGGGACGGGACAAGATTTCTTTCTATGGGAGTGGGACGGGACAGGAGTGAAAATCCACTCCCGTGTCATCCTCTAAGCTTGGAGACCTAATTCACCTGTTGGGCCTAAAGAAAATTACACCACCCGAACTATCAGTCAGTCCGACTGGCAGCGACTGTTACCAACAGCAACAGCAACAACAACTGCAGTGATAAAGAACTCCAAAGTGCAAAGAGCTTGTTTTTTTTGTCTCTTTTTGTCTGTCCAACAACGAAAAGTACTCAACAGATTTCTGAAACACAGTGTTTGTCTCCAGCATTTCCATTTCCATCTGCACTTCATGTCTTGTTGCTTTGCCTGTCTGTTCAGTATGAATCTGTGGGAGGTGGCTGAGTCTCTGAAGAGCTACGGAGTCATCAATGCCATCAATTTGGACGGAGGCGGGTCTTCCACCTATGTGACTGACGGCTCATTGGCCAGCTACCCCTCCGATCATTGGTTAGCCTTCCACTCTGTACTTTATAGCAGGATTCTTATTCTCTACCATGACATGTTACAATGAATACATTCACATTGATACACAGACATGCACATTAATATTCCGAATATGACAACAATCTGAATGTAATACAGGTCATTTGGATGTTTCCAAATTAATTAAGACGTGTGATATGCTGATGTTATTCATTTTTAGAAGCATTCTTTGGACACTCATTCAGAATCTGCATCTCAGTCAGGCTTTTTACTGCAGTTTGTGACGGCCTCTTGCCTGTTAACGGCTCACGGTCAGTTCTGTGGGTTGCTATGGTTACTCTACACAGACCAACCAGCCGACAGTTTGCAGGGCTGCAATAGGGATGCATGGCCAAAGGAAAAGAAAGAGAAACTCAGCTACTTTAAAACATGATCAAAGACTTTTGGGATATTAGCCGACCTTTTCAAGAAGTTGTGTGTTATGTGGTGAATATGAAGATGAGCTGCTTCCTCCTCTGTGTCAGCTCTAGCCACAGAAAGGAAATAAGAGGAGAAATCAGGCCAATCACAACAGCTGGTCAGTCTGACGTCATGCTGCCTGAGCACATTAATATTCATGAGCTGGGTAAAGGATGCTGATAGCCAGGCTCTCATTGGCTAGCTGTTAGCCTGTCAGAGTAAAGCATCTTAGCTGGTTGAATATTAGTGAGAACTGGCAAAAAAACAAGCCAAGTCTTCCTGCAGGCTTTCTATACCACGCTAGAATGGCTTGAAACAAGGTAACCACGGTAACCAAGGCATTTTGTCCACAAAAGCTGTTACAGAGTCCATCGTAGAACTGCAGACATTACCACAAAGTAGTTAAATACATGTGGCAGGGCACCTTTTTAAAAGAAAAAGCTCTAATAGGTCGTCTGATGCTCTCCACCGTTCATCTTCTCCTACCAGTGTTCCAGACAACAGGTGGCGCTGTGCTCGGCCCGTCTCCACCATCTTGTGTGTTCACCAGCGGCGCTGCCAGCCGGACAACTGCAACGGACACGGAGACTGTGTGAACGGACGCTGTCAGTGTCACCGGGGCTGGGAGGGCAAAGAGTGTGACTCTCTGGTGTGTCGGCCGCCGACCTGCGGCCCTCACGGCGTCTGCACGGCTGGTAAGTACATGTGGACGAAAACCAGGATCATGTTTTCATGCCTCCAGGCTTGTGACAGCCGTGGCCGGAGGCATTGTGTTTTTGGGTTGTCCATCCCATTCTCGTGAAGGCTATATTTTAGGACCCCCCTGGAGGGCATTTCTTCAAATTCGGCATAAAAGCCCACTTGGATTCAAAGGATGAACTGATTAGACCTCACAAAATGCATTTTTGGCTGTAACTCAAGAATGTACAGTGAACCGTCGCTATATCACGGTTCACCTTTCACGGTCTCGCTGCTTCACGGATTTGCATCGTGCGTTGTGTTCTGCATTCTGCAACATGATCAATGGTGGCATGTCGGTTTATAAGAATCATTTTTGCCCAGAAGAAAAAAGAGCGACAACAACTACCGATAACTATGTTCTTTTCTCGAAAAAACACACCTGCACCGCGGGCTGTAGAAGAAGAAACACACCTGCACCGCGGGCTTTAGAAGAAAAACACACCTGCACCGCGGGCTTTAGAAGAAAAACACACCTGCACCGCGGGCTTTAGAAGAAAAACACACCTGCACCGCGGGCTTTAGAAGAAAAAACACACCTGCACCGCGGGCTTTAGAAGAAAACACACCTGCACCGCGGGCTTTAGAAGAAAAACACACCTGCACCGCGGGCTTTAGAAGAAAAACACACCTGCACCGCGGGCTTTAGAAGAAAAACACACCTGCACCGCAGGCTTTAGAAGAGAAACACACCTGCACCGCGGGCTTTAGAAGAAAAACACACCTGCACCGCGGGCTTTAGAAGAAAAACACACCTGCACCGCGGGCTTTAGAAGAAAAACACACCTGCACCGCGGGCTTTAGAAGAAAAACACACCTGCACCGCGGGCTTTAGAAGAGAAACACACCTGCACCGCGGGCTTTAGAAGAAAAACACACCTGCACCGCGGGCTTTAGAAGAAAAACACACCTGCACCGCGGGCTTTAGAAGAAAAACACACCTGCACCGCGGGCTTTAGAAGAAAAACACACCTGCACCGCGGGCTTTAGAAGAAAAACACACCTGCACCGCGGGCTTTAGAAGAAAAACACACCTGCACCGCGGGCTTTAGAAGAAAAACCCACCTGCACCGCGGGCTTTAGAAGAAAAACACACCTGCACCGCGGGCTTTAGAAGAAAAACACACCTGCACCGCGGGCTTTAGAAGAAAAAACACACCTGCACCGCGGGCTTTAGAAGAAGAAACACACCTGCACCGCGGGCTTTAGAAGAAAAAACACACCTGCACCGCAGGCTTTAGAAGAAAAACACACCTGCACTGCGGGCTTTAGTAAAGGTTACTACTTCACGGATTTCGCCTATCACGGGTTCTTCTTGGAACATAACCCCCGTGAAAAACGAGGGTTCACTGTATATGCTAATTATGACATTTCACCCAAATTAATGTCTAATAGGATATAATGATGAAGCAATGGAAAAGTTCTATCCAAAAACACTTTCCTGGCCGTTAGTCAACGCCATAACTCAGAACAGAAGGGAAGAAGACATTTGGTCGGAGACTGAATTGGTGACACTGATCTTAAATCTGTGGTGACTGAGATCTTCTGTTCTGACAGGTTATGTGCATCCTCACGATGTTGACTCATCGTGTATCTGCAACGTTTCACCTCTTTTGTCTGTGTCTTCTGTGTTGCAGGCGGTTGTGTCTGTGATGCTGGGTGGAGAGGAAAGAACTGCAGCCAAGGTAATCGTACACACACACACACACACACACACACACACACACACAGACACACACACACACAGACACACACACACACACACACACACACACACAGACAAACACACACACACAGACACACACACAGACACACACACACACTCACAGACAAACAGACAAACAGACAGACAGACAGACACAAACAAACACACACAAACAGACACACAGACAAACACAAACAGACAAACACAAACAGACAGACAGACAGACACAAACACACACACACACTCACAGACATACACACACACACACACACACACACACAGACAAACACACACAGACAAACACACAGACACACACACACACACATACACACACACACAGACAAACACACAGACACACACACACACACACAGAGACAAACACACAGACACACACACACACACACACACACACACACAGACAAACACACACACACAGACACACACACACACACACACAGACACACACACACACTCACAGACAAACAGACAAACAGACAAACAGACAGACACAAACAAACACACACAAACAGACACACAGACAAACACAAACAGACAAACACAAACAGACAAACAGACACACACAAACAGACACACAGAC